>VONZ01000009.1:1800000-2080000 GCA_012976165.1 Labeo catla | reverse complement strand
CATACAGATAGATAGATGGACAGACACAGATAGATAGATAGATAGATAGATAGAGACATAGAAAGTCAGACAGACAGATGACACAGACACGACAGATAGATAGATAGATAGATAGATAGATAGATAGATAGATAGACAGACAGACAGAGACATAGAGACATAGACAGATATATAAAGTCAGACAGACAGGCAGATAGATAGACAGATAGATAGATATAGAAAGTCAGATAAACAGACAGACAGACAGATAGATAGACATAGACAGAAAGTCAGATAAACAGACAGATAGACAGACAGATAAAGTCAGACAGACAGACAGACACATAGATAGACAGAAAGTCAGACAGATAGATAGACAGACAGATAGATAGATAGTCAGACAGACAGTCAGACAGATAGATAGTCAGATAGATAGATAGATAGATAGACAGACAGATAGCCAGATAGATAGATAGATAGATAGATAGACAGACAAATAGACACACCGTTGGAGAAGTGAGCCCCCTGTGGGAAGCTGAGCTCATTGTTGTGTTCAGCTTCACAGGAATATATGGCTTTGGCATCTCTGTGGATGGAAATCAGAAATGATTTATGGATATGCTCATACACTGTTTTAAAAGGGAATTTGTTGGTTTCGGTTTTTGACATTTGCCATCAAATATATCTGAAACAGTGATGTTTTTATCGTGTTCATTGTTACCTTCCCAAGGGAGGAGGTTTTACAGCTGATGGGTTCTCAAAAAGCAGAGCTCTGGCAGCCACCCTGGAACATACAACCATGCCAAATGTCAGGAGGACTGTCAACCTCATGATTTGATGTCACAAGGATTAGGCTGAATAAACAAATCAGTATTTAGCTAAAACAGGTAGAAAGAATTTTACCTTCACATATAAAATAAGAAACACTATATTCATTCTAAAATTCTATATTCATGACTGGTAAATTTAGACTTACATACCTATTTCACATGTTGCTACACTTAAAGATGTACAGCTTATATATGCAAATAAAAAGGTTTTGGAATCAAGTCTACTTAAGTGAGTTGTTGTGTCGTTTTTTTCTGTCATGACAAGTCAAATTATATATCCTTCCATGGAGAGAATGTTTCAAAAACCAGTGCTAGGTCACATCAACCCCTTCAGTGGTGTAATTAAAACTTGGGCCAACAAAGAACAACTGCCATCAATCTCCATTTAGCAGCTTCCTCTTCAAACCAGCATCTGCTCTCTAAAAAACACTGCACAATGTTTTTTCACTATGTACCCTGAGTAATGTTTTTACATTTCTTATGATGTAATGTTTTTCTAAAATCTAACAGACACAAGTAAAAGCTGACAATAATTTGAATGTGCATGTTTTATGATCAGTTCTGTTATTTCTAAACAATACATCAACTACACTGAGAATAAATAAATAAGAAAAAAAGTATATATATATATATTTTATAAATATATATATTTCAAAAAAATAATAAAAAATAAAAATAAATGGAATTCTTACAGTGGCACAATGCCGTAGACAGTAATCTTGCATGCAGCAATCTTGACCGCAATGCAACGCAATTTGGTTTTAAATTATAACTAGTTTTTTATTTTATTTTACCTTTTGACTGCCAAATCAGTTTCCTCAAAAGTTTTCTTTGTAATCACAAATCGTTTTGGGTAACACTTGTTAACTAACAATGCAAAGTGCAAAAGCATTAAAGTGCAAAATTATTAAAATAAAAAGGTTGTATCTGTTAATATAATTTAATGGACCTGAGCTAACATAGTCTAACAATGGACAGTTGTATTTTTTATCAGATAACATTAAAAAAAGATTCAGAAATAATGGAAAAAAAATATACTGCTCAATGTTAATTTATGTTATTGTATTAACAAAAAATTAACTAACGGGACCTTATTGGAAAATGTTTCCTAACAAGCAAACAATTCAATTTATGATACTTGTAAAAATAAATATTTAAGATATGAAAAATGTCTGAAATGTGCTTTAAAAAAAAAATTCTATATATATATATAATTATGTCAGCTTTAGCATCAGTGGGTTGGATACTGATAGAGAGTTTGACTTACACTGATCCTGGTCTCTGATAACCATTGGTAGAGCTGTTGTTGTCCAGCTTTCGACGCAGGACCATTTTAGGTGGCAGATCATGGTAGGCGGTGGATCGGGTGCCATCTTTATGCTCCACGCCTGCTAGATTGTGTACAGACCCCACACAGCTCTTACGACCTCCTGAGACACACACAATGGGTCAATTAATATTTATTTATTTATTAATTTAAATGTTTTTAAGTCTTATGCTTAGCAAAGCTGCATTTGTTTCATCATAAAATACATTATAATAACAGTAAAACTGCAAAACGCTAATTTGATTTAAAATAACTGTTTTCTATTTTAATATATTTTAAAATTCAATTGATTGCTGTGATCAAAGCTGAATTTTCAGCATCATTACTCCAGTCTTCAGTGTCACATGATCCTTCAAGAATCACTCTATTATGCTGACTTGCTGCTCATATATCATGTTTTTATTGGTGCTTATTATCATTATTAATAATTAATAATGGTTCCTATTAATATCAATGTTAAAAACAGTTTTTGCTGCAAAATATGTTGTGGAAACACTACATTTTTTTCAGGATTTTTTGATTAATATAAAGTTTTTTGTAAAACAAACATTTTGTAACCTTTGTAACATTAGAAATGTACTTGTTACATTTGGACAATTTAATGTGTCCTTGACTTCTTTTTTTGAATCTTATGTAGCCCAAACTTTGAATGGTGAGAAATGCATGTTTCCACAACAATATCAAGCAACAAAATGGATAATAATAATGATTAAGCAGCATATTAGAATGATTTCTGAAGGATCATGTGACACTAAGGACTGCTGAAAATTCAGCTTTGCCATAACAGAAATAAATTATATTTTTAATCATATTACAACAGAAAACAGTTATTTGAAAGAGTAAGAATATTTCACAATTTTACTATATTTTTGATTAAATAAATGTAGCCTGGATGAACAAAAGAGTCTTTTTTAAAAAAACTTTTTACCAGTAATGTATGTTATTGGCTCCTACCTTCTGTGACGTGTAAAGATTTTAGAGATGGGGCGTTCGAGCGGATAAGCTGTGCTGATTTGATTCCGGCTTCTATGTGGGGAGCCTTTGTGGGTGCTGGTGAAGATCTGACAGCTGCTGAGACTGTGTTCACCCCGCCGGAGTCCTCCCAATCCACACGGCCTGTGTCCTCTCTGGAGCTGGAGTCTGGACTGCTGGTGCAAGTGGGGCCCTGCGGCTCGCTGGAGGACAGAGAGGAAGGAGTCCGCCGTAGGCCGGGGAAGGGGGGCTTGTCTTTGGGCTGTGGAGAGGAGCAGGTTTTGGAGGAGCTGTTCTGCTCTGAGGAGTGGGAGGAGAGGGAGTCCATGCTGCCGATTGGAGTGCTGCCTGAACTACTGCTGAACGTGTCACCTGCAGGGGCAGAACGACATTGTGCTGTGAAGACATACAGCAGCTAAAAACCACATCACATCTTAAACTGATTACATTTCTTAATACAATGACTGCCTTGTGAAAATGTCAGAATGTCCGGGTCACACTGCACCTCAAACTGAAAAGAAAATAAATGCATGAAGACGTTAAGCCTATTTTCATGCAGTATGTAATTTTTTATAACAGTAAGGCACATTTTCAGAAAAAAAAAAAAAATCCATACTGAAATGTATTTGGGTGTTTTACTTTTTATCAGTTCCTATTATTCTTAATAGTTGTTAGATTTTCACTTTTTTATATTTTAATCAGCAAGTAAGCAAGAAAGTAAAAGAAATGCTAACATGTAAATAATGTGATAAATTGCCACACTACAGTAACAAAATTAGATTAGTTTAATTTTAGATTAGTTTTATTAATAGTTAGTAAGATAGTTGTTAAGTTTAAATATTAGGTAGAATTAAGGAAGTAGATAATTAACTAATAAACAGCCAATATTAGGGGTGGGAATCTTTAGGTACCTGGCGATTCGATTCATATAGATTCCTGGGGTCATGATTCAATTAAAAATCGATTCATGATTTTTAGATTCTTAATCACGATTCACAGGTTTATCATCACATTTTTTGTGCACAGTGAACATCAAATGCACCAGTATTTTGACACAAAAACACACCAGTCTATAGTATGGGTAGTCCTGATTCAAGCAATCAGTGTTTCCCAATAACTATTATCTTCCTAATAAATACAAATATTTTACACTTCCTATTAAGGGATGTGACCCGGGATGTGTTCGGAAAGGAAATTATGTGTACTACAGAACCCCAAAGGGAAAAAATACAAGACGGGAGGAAAAATATATATTTCGATGCTATCTCTCACAATTATATTGTTGGGTAATTATACTGTATATTAATTGCACGCATCAGGGAGCCGTTATTAATATGCTCGCTTTTTACTTTCACTTTCAAGATTTGCAATCGCACGTACTCAGCAACTGCACGCAATTACAGATTGCATGCTTCCCACCTGAAACATCCCCTCATTTTTGTGCCGTTGTGTTTATACCAGTGAAATTTTATGTAATGTAATGTAACAGGCAACCACTAGCAAGCATCTAATGTTAGCCATTTCCCTTTAGTGGCTCCATAGAACACGTTGTTTGTTTTCTGTGCCTTTGCGACAGGGTTGCCAGGTTTTCACAACTGCTCAATTGCTTCACAAAACTAGCCCAAAACTAGCCCAATCGCCTTTAGAGGGTTTAGAGGGAACGTTTTTTGGTGGGGTTCCCCTGGTAAAATTTGCATTCCAGGAGATAAATATCACTTTTTTGGGGTCGTTTCAACCCATGGCAACAGTGTTAAAATAGCCCAATTCCGCGAGAAAACCGCAGACTTGGCAACACTGCTTTGCAAACACTGATTCGGGCGCATCCCTGCTTCCCATAATAATACTAACTTCCCATAATTATTAAAGATCAGTAATTACTTGTCCTCGCTGAAAATAGGGCAGGGTGTATTATGTTCCCCTTCAGGAACTTGAGCTGCGTTCGAAAACGCTAGGGGAACGGCTTTGGCGGAACCACGCTCTGAACACATGTGTAATCTGGCCAATCGAAGGGCGATACGTCATGGGCGGATGACGTCATCGACCAGGAAGCATAAAAGCACGTGCGGCGCTGCCGGCATCAGCTTCTGTCTTTCAGCGGAGCGCTTTGTGTTTGTCTGTTCACCCTGTTTTTCGTGCAAGTTAGCACAACTTTTTTATGAGGGTGATGTCTGGTAGCAAGGGCAAAGAGTTAGCAAAGAGTGGTCAAAGTGGACCGCGTTACAGGCTGTGTGTTCCTCCCTGCAAACGCTACATCACTAGCGGGGATACACACAGCATGTGCGTGGTCTGCTTGGGAGCGGAGCACGCTGCGTCAGCCCTCGAGGGGGCTGACTGCCCGCATTGTGAGCTTCTCCCTTTGCGGACGCTCTGCTCCCGGAAGACTCTCTTTGAGGAGGGAGCCTTCACCAGTGTTCCCCAAGGTGCTGGTCCCGCTGCCGCCGAGGCGGAGCGGGTGCTACACTTTTGGGGTTCGCAAATGGATCTGTTGGAGGGAATGGAGACGGGTGACCCCCATCTCCTTCCTTACCTGGCAGATCCGTTGCCCGTTCCGAGGGTTCAGAAGCCCGCACCGCGGCTACTTCCTCCCAAGGGACGGGCTCGTCTCTTCATTTGTCGTCCTCCGAGGAGGGCGACCTGGAGAGCACGACTGAGGAACCACTCCCTCAATCGGTGCAGTACGAGGAGCTCTTGGAGTTGGTTACTCGTGCGGTGGCCAAGCTAAACATCGATTGGCCCGCCGAGGAAAAAGCTGTCCCGCAGAAAAGCAAGCTGGATGAACGCTTTCTGCGGAGCAAGCCTCCATCTCCAAGAAGGAGCCTTCCTTTCTTCCCCGACCTCCACGAAGAGATCTCGAGGTCGTGGGCAAGACCGTATTCGGCTCGCTTGTTTGTCCCCGCCTCTGACTATTATGGGAACGTGGCGGGGCTCAATGAGCGAGCCTACAAGGCGATGCCCCGGGTGGAACAGGCGTTGGCCAGCTATCTGTCCCCTGGCACGGCATTGTCCTTGAAGGCTCCTACCTTACCCTCCAAGCCGCTTCGCACTACATCAGCGCTGGTGGGTAAGGGGTACACAGCAGCAGGTCAGGCTGGAGCATGTCTTCACACTATGTCTGTGCTCCAGGCCTATCAAGCCGACCTGCTGAAGGGGCTAGCAGAGGGCGACAAAGTAGACCTGGAAGAACTCCGCAGGACCGCTGATTTAGCTCTCCATGCCACCAAAGAGACCGCTCGGGCAGTAGGGCGGTCTATGGCAGCCATGGTGGCGGCGGAGAGGCACCTGTGGTTGACCCTGTCTGATATGAAAGAGCCTCTGCGGCTGCTGGGCGTGAGCAGCTGCAGCCGTGTACTAGCTCCTCGTTCCCTTAGTAGCACTGTAGAAAAAGGTTACTCCATTCAGTTCAGCGCCCCGCCGCCGCCCTTCGACGGGGTTTTTCCCACTCTGGTGGGCCCCGAGCAGGCTCTGGTCATGGAACAAGAAGTAGAGACCCTTCTGAGGAAGGAGGCCATCGAGGTGGTCCCTCCTCACAACAGGGAGTCCGGGTTCTACAGCCGGTACTTCATAGTTCCAAAGAAGGATGGAGGGCTGCGTCCCATTATAGATCTTCGTCGACTCAATCGCTCAATAATGAGGTTGAAGTTCAAGATGCTTACTGTCAAGCAAGTAGTGTCACAAATCAGGTCCGAGGACTGGTTTGTGACGATAGATCTGAAAAACGCTTACTTCCATGTCTCCATCCTTCCTCAGCACCGGAAGTTCCTGAGGTTCGCTTTCAGGGGCGAAGCTTACCAGTATCGGGTTCTTCCCTTCAGCCTAGCACTCTCACCCTGTACGTTTACGAAGTGTGTGGATGCTGCCCTGGTCCCTCTTCGTCTCCAGGGCATTCGCATACTGAACTACATCGACGACTGGCTGATCCTAGCAAAGTCAGAGAGTTTAGCGGCTCGACATCGAGATGTCGTTCTCGCACACATGAAAACGTTGGGGTTAAGACTAAACGCCAAGAAGAGTGTTCTTTCTCCACTTCAGAGAACCACTTATCTAGGCGTGGTGTGGGATTCGACCACGATGTAGGCACGTTTGTCCCCTGCTCGGATCGAGTCGATCCTCGCCGCAGTCGCGACAGTCAAAGAAGGCCGGTCACTCACTGTGAAACAGTTTCAACAACTGCTGGGTCTGATGGCAGCCGCGTCCAACGTGATACCTTTTGGCCTGCTGTACATGAGACCCCTACAGTGGTGGCTCAAAACCAAGGGGTTCTCCCCGAGGGGAAGCCTGCTTCGCATGATCAAGATCACGCGGAGGTGCCTACGTGCCTTAGACATGTGGAGGAAACCTTGGTTCCTAAATCAGGGCCCGGTGCTGGGAGCTCCTTGTCGCCGCGTCACGCTAGCGTCTGAAGTACTTTCTCCCAGACCTGAGAGATCGTCATGTGTTGGTGCGCACCGACAACACAGTGGTGGTCTACTATATCAACCACCGGGGAGGTCTGCGTTCGCGCCCCTTATACAAGCTGGCACATCCATGTAGGAACAGACGTCCTGTCAAGGCAGGGGCTGAGGCCCGGGGAATGGATGCTTCACCCTGAGGTGGTGCAGCAGATTTGGAAAGTGTTCGGCCCAGCTCAAGTGGATCTCTTTGCCACGAGGGAGAATGCTCAATGTCCCCTCTGGTTCTCTCTAGTTCATCCAGCTCCCCTGGGGCTGGATGCCATGGTACAGACGTGGCCGAGGCTACGTCTGTACGCCTTTCCCCCGATCGCTCTGCTCCCGGGAGTTCTGGAGAGAGTCCGCCGGGACGGGGTCAGTTTACTGTTAGTAGCCCCGTACTGGCCGGGCCAAGTATGGTTCTCGGACCTGATTTCTCTCCTCGACGGCTCTCCATGGGAGATTCCCGTCAGGAGGGATCTCCTCTCACAGGCGGGGGGTACCATCCTGCACCCCCGCCCGGAGCTGTGGAAGCTGTGGGTGTGGCCCCTGAGGGGGCACAGCTCATGGCTTCTGGTCTCTCAACCGAGGTTGTTGAGACCATCCTCCAGTCCAGAGCTCCCTCTACGAGGAAACTGTATGCCCTGAAGTGGAAGCTTTTCACTTCATGGTGTGGAGAACGCCAGCAAGACCCAGTTAACTGCCCAGTCGGTACAGTACTGGAGTTCTTGCAGGCCCGCTTCTCCACAGGGTTATCCCACTCCACCCTGAAGGTCTACGTGGCGGCGATCTCGGCCTACCACACCCCTCTTGGTGGTATGTCAGTGGGTAAAGACCCCTTGGTTGTACGTTTCCTCCGCGGTGTGCTGAGGCTGAGGCCTCCGGTACGACCTCATGTCCCTACGTGGGACCTGGCTGTGGTGCTTGAGGCCCTCTGAAGGCTGCCATTCGAGCCTATAGAGGACATTTCGATTCGGTTTCTCACCATTAAAACTGCGCTGTTGCTAGCCTTAACCTCCCTCAAGCGGGTTGGGGACCTGCAGGCCCTTTCGGTGGCCCCTTCTCATTTAGAGTTTGCTCCTGGCATGTCCAAAGCTTTTCTTTACCCCAGAGCGGGGTATGTCCCTAAGGTCCCTACCACTACACCACAGCCGGTTGTGCTCCAGGCTTTCTGTCCTCCTCCCTTTTGGGAGCCTGACCGGCAGAAGTATAATTGTATGTGTCCAGTACGTGCATTAGATGCCTATGTCCACAGAGCTGCCCTGTGGCGTAAATCAGACCAGCTGTTTGTATGTTATGGTAAGGACCCCTTAGGACCCCTAAGAAGGGTCATCCTGCTACGAAGCAGACCCTAAGCAGATGGATTGTAGATGCCATTTCTACAGCTTATGAGTCCTCTGACCTCCTCTCGCCGCTGGGGGTCAAGGCCCACTCTACCCGTGCTATGGCTGCCTCCAAAGCCCTTATGTCAGGTGTTCCAATTCAGGACATCTGTAATGCTGCTGGATGGTCCACGCCCCTCACCTTTGTTAGGTTTTACAACCTAGATGTCCGAGCCACTCCTGGCTCTTCTGTCCTTTTGCCCTAGCTTCTTCACTAGGCAGGGATTTGGAAGTCTGGTGGCGTGGGCATCTCGTTCCCCTAGCATTTTCGGACGCAGCTCGAGTTCCTGAAGGGGAACGTCCCAGGTTCATCCTTCCGGCATCCCTGCCGAGCGCTCGCTTCATTCTCCAAAGCTGACGCCGGCAGCGTCGCACGTGCTTTTATGCTTCCTGGTCGATGACGTCATCCGCCCGTGACGTATCGCCCTTCGATTGGCCAGATTACACATGTGTTCAGAGCGTGGTTCCGCCAAAGGCGTTCCCCTAGCATTTTCGGACGCAGCGTCTCGTTCCCTCGAGGAACCAGGGTTACATACGTAACCTGGGACGTTTTTCTTCCTCCATTACTGTTTTTGTTTTGTTCCGACAACTTCATGATGTTATTGTTTTTAGGATTAGGCTATTATATTTATATTAACTAGAAAATCGATTTCTGAAATTTGTGAATCGACGCAAATTGTTAGAAGACTGAATCGCGATACAAATGTAAATTGATTTTCTAGCCAATATGTTAGTAATATGCATTCTAATAAGCAACTAATTAATAGTGAGAACTGATCTGAATTCTTACACTAAAATTACACTAAAACGTAACCATAAATGCTTATTTCCTTTATTTGACATTAGGTTAAATGTGACCCGAAGCAGTTCTGAACAGATTTTGTGAAATTCCCATAGTCAGACAGTCTTAAAACAAAACTTTACCTTACTTTTACAACAATTATTCCAGAGCTTCAAAATACCACTGAAATCTCACTTGTTGTTGTATATGAATTAAAAATCAGGGACTATACATTTTTCTTTGTAACAATTATTATTAATAATTATGACTAATAATTATTTTGATGCTTGTATTAGCATCAAAATGTAGTTTCAATACACATAATGAAAAAAAAAAAAATCCCACTATCAAAAAACATTAAATAACAGATTAAAGCTGTACTATATTATAGCAAAATTCTGACTTCACAAAAATATGACATAACAAAAATAAAATAAATGTGAGAACACATGATAAAACTGTATTTAACAAATATTTTGGTTAATTTATTTATTTTTTTTTACTTTTCAAATGTTATTAACAACATATTAATCCCTAATTAGGCTTATTTAGCATTTAGGTTTGTGATTTCTGCAAATGTAATTGTTGCAAGTGTAACTGTTAAGTTGTTTATTATTATTATTATTATTTTTATTCATACATTACTGCACTGTGACGGCAGAAATTTCAGGAACGTTTAAAAACTGTGCATAACAATCCCACACCCTGTTACATAAACATAATTAAACAGCATTACTGTTAATGGTAATGGTAATTAACGGTAATAGTGCTCGGCTCTTGTCCAGGTTAGCATGTCCCACAAGCTAAGTGATCAGCGTAGCTTGCAGCTCGGGCACTTAAATGCGAGTCTATGGAATTTTTTTACCAATTTTGTCCAGCCTTAGCAAGCACCAGTAAAGTAAAACAAATGTGTTAATTATGTTAGGTGTTCTAATTCAAAATAGTAAAATGAATTTCTTACATTAACATGAAACACAGTGGATGTAGTGTCAGCAGTGAATGTGAAATGTGAGGATTACTGGTATTGTGAGACTCACTGTCCGCGTCTGCCAGGCACAGTGAGGGCGTGTAGAGGCTCTTGGGTTTGCGCGGCCCAGATGAGAGACAGATTGCTCTACTCCTGCGAGACCCCGGCCGAGACTGAGGCTGTGGCAGAGGAACATTAGGGTCTGGCGCTTGATGAAATATCTGTGAAGACATACCCAAATAATTATGAGATAATATATATTAAAATATAATTTATTCAAATGATGCAAAGCTATGATAATAAGCTTATGATGCTAATAATTTTTTGGAACCTGTGATTTTTTCAGCATTCTTTGTTGAATAAAAATGAAAAAAGAACAGCATTTTTTCAAAATAGAAATCTTTTCTAACAAAATACGTCTTCACTATAACATTTTATCAATTTAACACATCCTTGCTGAATTAAAGTATTAAAAAAAAGATAGAATATAAATTTACTGACCCTAAATTTTTAAACTGTACTTTATATTGTTACAATATATTTCTATTTTAAATAAATGCTGTTCTTTTTCACTTTTCATTTATCAAAGAATGCTGAAAAAAAAAGCATCACAGGTTCCGAAAATTTTTGAGCAGCACAACTAATTGATAATAAATCAGCAAATTAGAATGATTTCTGAAGGATCATGTGACACTGAAGACTGGAGTAATGACGCTGAAAAATTAGCTTTGCATCACAGGAATAAATAGTATTTTAATTTATATAAAAAAATAGACAACAGTTATTTTACATTGTAATAATATTTTACAACATTACATTTTTTTTCTGTATTTTTGATCAAATAAATGCAGCTGTAATGTGCATAAGAAACTTATTTAAAAAACAAAAAATCTTACTGATCCCAAACTTTTGAACGGCAGTGTACATGTAATATGTATTTATATACAGAAATGATATGTAAGATGTATTTATATAAAATTAATAATAACTTTATTCAGCAAGGATTCAATACACTGATTATAAAAGATTACAAAACATTTCTTTGTCACATAAATGCTGTTCTATTGGATTTTCTATTTATCAAAATCACCCCAGAAGACAAAAATGTATCAGTTTCTACAAAAATGACAATTTTCAACACTGAAAAATAATAAATTATAAATTTCTTGAGAGGCAGATCATCATATTAGAATGATTTCTGAAGGATCATATGACACTAACGACTGGAGTAATGATGCTGAAAATTCAGCTTTGATCACAGAAATAAATTACATTTTAAAATACATTAAAATAGAAAAGAAGTATTTTAAATTGTAAGTATTTCACTTCTTTTTCCATATTTTGATAAAATAAATACAGCTTTGGTAAGCATAAGAGACGTCTTTTATAAACATTACATTACAAACAAATCATTACAAGCCCCCAGATTTTGACCGGTAGTTTATACAGATGTTTATAGATAAAAATATTAATCTATTATTATTTCTTACAAGAGTATGTTGTGAATTACTGATTTCACTTGCCTTTTCAAAGTTTTCAATGAGAATTTCTACCACAATATTTTGGAATTTGATGTTCATCATGGCAGCAACGGTTTCTTCCTGTGAGCGCATGAGCGTAGGGCCAAAGATCACTCCAAGATTGGACACCGTCATCATGTTACTCTCACTGTGAGTGGACACACTGCAGAGACACATGTCAGTCAAATCCTCAAACCAATATCAAACTTCAAATTCAGCTTACACCAACTTACATGTTGGACCACACTGTATATGGTGGTTAATGCAACCTAGTGCTATCTAGTGGGCAATGCTGTTTACCACTAAATTTTAGGTGGTGAAGCCCATTGATCAAGTTTGTCTTGGTCTTGGTTAAGCTAGTTATTAAGTCTTGTACAGACACCAGCACACAAAACACAACACATGCTGGTGACCATCCACCTTGTGTACAACATTTTGCTCACAACATATTATTGAGACTAAGAAGAAAGTGAGTTTAGGAAGAGAAAAGTTTTCCTGCAACAGTAAAAAAAAATACACGTTCAGACATACTTGACTAGATGTTTGATTAATATCTCCAGCATCTCTTTGTTTTTGTCAGGTAGTTTATGCACTAGTGCGTGAACTGCACACACTCTGTAGTTTTGATCATCAGATTCTGAAAGAAAACAGATCAAACACACCATTAGTACAAACTAAACATAAATGTATACATATACAGCTTCTCTAATGTATAACAAAAGCTTTATAACTTACTGACAGCCAAGAGGAAGTCTGAGTGGAGCTTGTATGTCATGAGAGGTTCAGAAAGACACCTGGTGGACAGCGGTGAGAATTACATCTCATTAGCTCTTCTCACAGAAGTGCTGTAATTTCAGCTCACTCAAACAGAGTAAGGTACAATCTATTTCAGTGTCATTTTCCTCAATGTACGGTTCCCATTAGCGTTTTGAATCTCCATTAGGAGTAATAACATGTAAAACCTGAGGAGCACACTAACCTGAGGTAATTCTTCAGGCCGCTGGTGATGGTCTTGTTGTCCCAGGTATCTGGGTCCAGATCCATATCCGACGCTGCTTTGGGTGCTGTAATAGAAAAACAGGAACATGTACAACATTATTTGTGTGCAAATGTTGGAGTAATATTAAAGATGTCTAATCAAGGACACTTTAAATTTTTATAACCCATGGAAAACTGCTGATCTAAAATAAAAGCAATGTAGAATTCATTATAAATCCTTATAATCCTTTTTATGGTAATGATAAGTTGTTTTTTTTTCCCATTACAGTCACAGACAGTTGGAGGTGAACATGTAGATAACTGTTAAGAAAGTGTCAAAATGCAAAAATCATTTTCCTTATTCAAAATATCATTTTTTTATTTTAATTTTTACTATTTTTCATTGTCTATGACAAACATATAAAACATTACATTACATAGCTATTTCTATGATTTATTTTTGTATATGAGCAATTGACAAATAGCCAGTAAAGAAAATATTATTTTGTAAAAGACCATTTTTGAAGAAGAAATGCATATATTTATGTAGTGTGAAGTGTGATCTTTGCGAAAATATACAGGCTTCCTAATTCCGTCAATTCTTTCATTGTTTTTTTTTTTTACTGAAACATTTTACGGAACTGTACCATAAATTTGTCCTATGGTGCGACATAGCAAAAATTAAGAAAAAAAAAAATTCTCTTAATAATATATAAATAGCATGAGATAGATTTATCTTCATTGTTAGACACTCATATAGTGCTATTTATTTAATATGAAATTATAATTAAATTAGCATAATTTTTTCCCAATGACTCGTTGGACAATTTCAAACAAACTTTGACAACTAGACAAACTTTGCTGCCATCTGCTCAAAACTGCTGAAAATTAAACCATTGTAAGATGAGGAATATATCTCCACTATTGCAAAACTCAACTGTTTTTTTTAAGATATTTTGAGGTAAAAAACAAATCTGTGGTTCTTTCATGTTTGTCACAAAATAGGACATTATGTCACATTAAAGGACAGAAATGGTAGTTATTAAAGTATTTCTATGTAATTTATTTATATTGCATGTGCAGCACAGCTAAATATGACTGATATTTACGATACAACTAAATATTATTGATATATGATTGGAACTATATTCATTAAGATGTGAATGATTTTTAAACTATAGCTACTCTTTTTAAGGCATCATTTTGTTTCTATTTACTTTCTGCATCGTTCTCTTAGGATCTCCACCCTTCTGGTGGATCCCTGTTCATTTTCTGTCTATATTTCCATCTTTCTCTCCCTCAGTTCTTTCTGTTTCAAAAACAAAGTATCACACTTTATACTTATTTTCATGACACTTTATAACAGTACAAGTTTTCTGCAAAAACATCAGAAAATAGTTTAATTAATGTAATTATTCCATTTAAGAACAATGAAAATGATCAAAAAAGAATAAAAATGAGTTAAACAAATCTTATTTAATAATTTAAAATGCTTTTTAAAGAGACATCTTTGTCCTATGGTGTGACAGTACAGGCGTCACACCGAGGGACATTTTCTGTCACACCAAATGATGTTTCAGCCTTTTCGTCAATTAACGACCTTGCTATTCCAAGATAACCTGTCATTAGCGGTTTGCAAGATACATTTGCATAATTTTTAAATTAAACAAATATATAATTTAGGGGTGTCACACCTAAGGACAACAAACTGTAGCACATTTGTATAGTGGTTATAAATAAGTTAAATATTTGAACAATTCTGAGACAAAAATTGTCCACGTGCACATGTCATGGGCTTGACAAGGGGCTTCAGTAACATGACCCTGAATGGGGTCCCTTAACTAATTAAAGTTTTTTCTGGAATTGGCCGATTTAAAATCAGGATACGGTGTCACACCATAGGACATGGTTTTCAGAGACAAAATGTAGTCCTACACTTTTATAAATATAGTATATGGATGAAAAAATGATTGCCATTTACAAAAATAGACACTTGTACAATTACACCAGATATATTTATTACAATTTTTATGATTTTCTTTTTCATTTATAAAAGTTGTAATTTATTGAACCATGCTTGAGACAGTCACACCATAGGACAATTTTGACAACTGTCTCAAAAAAAAAAAAAAATCGAATAACGCTGCAGTTTTAATAACAACAGTTCCATGTTGGACAAAAAATGTTTAATGATTTACAGCATTTTAAATAATGACAATATTAATTATATTCATTTTCATCTTGTGGGAGAGTGAAAATGGCCTTTTTTTTTAGACAACTTGTCACCAAAGTAGCGATGTTCTTGTGTGGAATGCAACATTCTATAAATAAAATGGCCAATTTTTGTTTCATGGTGACATGGTGTTTATAGTTTGAATTCTTAAACTAGATTCAGGGTATACAGACTAATTCCAGAACTTTGCTGAGATCTTTGAGAACAACATTGTAATAGCCCCCAGATGTGATGTTGAGCGCCAAAATAAATTCATTTGGCAATGTGTTTGCGAGAGGGGACTGCTTCAGAGGGATAGTCTGAAACATATATTTGTTTGTCTAGTTCTCGAGGCTGGCATTAATTGTGTTGAGTGAACTAACTTACAGAAGACTGTGGTCATGAGCTTCTGCACTTTTGAGTTTATTCCACCGACTCTGTACAAACCCATAGTGTTGAGTCCTGCTGAGAGAAGAATATATACATACAGAATATGCATAAAAACACATTTTCTCTCTAAATTCCCACAGAGAGACCAAATTACACGTAAATTACTTGAATTGGACGTCCGTTTTGGGGTATTATGATTAAGTTCTTAAAGTGAAAAGGCACATTTTTGACTGCCTGTCACAATCTTCAAAATCATACTTGGATGTTTTCATATAAACACTTAGTATACAGGTGCATCTCAATAAATTAGAATGTCGTGGAAAAGTTCATTCATTTTAGTAATTCAACTCAAATTTAAATAAATTCAATGCACACAGACTGAAGCAGTTTAAGTCTTTGGTTCTTTTAATTGTGATGATTTTGGCTCAAGTTTAACAAAAACCCACCAATTCGCTATCACAACAAATTAGAATATGGTGACATGCTAATCAGCTAATCAACTCAAAACACCTACAAAGGTTTCCTGAGCCTTCAAAATGGTCTCTCAGTTTGATTCACTAGGCTACACAATCATGGGGAAGACTGCTGATCTGACAGTTGTCCAGAAGACAATCACTGACACCCTTCACAAGGAGGGTAAGCCACAAACATTCATTGCCAACGAAGCTGGCTGTTCACAGAGTGCTGTATCCAAGCATGTTAACAGAACGTTGAGTGGAAGAAAAAGATGCACAAAAAAAAAGAACTGCAGCCTTGAGAGGCTTGTCAAGCAAAACTGATTCAAGAATTTGGGTGAACTTCACAAGGAATGGACTGAGGCTGGGGTCAAGACATCAAGAGCCACCACACACAGACGTGTCAAGGAATTTGGCTACAGTTGTCGTATTCCTCATGTTAACCCACTCCTGAACCACAGACAATGTCAGAGGCGTCTTACCTGGGCTAAGGAGAAGAAGAAATGGACTGTTGCCCAGTGGTCCAAAGTCCTCTGTTCAGATGAGAGCAAGTTTTGTATTTCATTTGGAAACCAAGGTCCTAGAGTCTGGAGGAAGGGTAGAGAAGCTCATAGCCCAAGTTGCCTGAAGTCCTGTGTTAAGTTTCCACAGTCTGTGATGATTTGGGGTGCAATGTCATCTGCTGGTGTTGCTCCACTGTGTTTTTTGAAAACCAAAGTCACTGCACCCGTTTACCAAGAAATTTTGGAGCACTTCATGCTTCCTTCTGCTGACCAGCTTTTTAAAGATGCTGATTTCATTTTCCAGCAGGATTTAGCACCTGCCCACACTGCCAAAAGCACCAAAAGTTGGTTAAATGACCATGGTGTTGGTGTGCTTGACTGGCCAGCAAACTCACCAGACCTGAACCCCATAGAGAATCTTTGAGGTATTGTCAAGAGGAAAATGAGAAACAAGAGACCAAAAAATGCAGATGAGCTGAAGGCCACTGTCAAAGAAACCTGGGCTTCCATACCACCTCAGCAGTGCCACAGACTGATCACCTCCACACCGAATTGAGGCAGTAATTAAAGCAACAGGAGCCCCTACCAAGTATTGAGTACATATACAGTAAATGAACATACTTTCCAGAAGGCCAACAATTCACTAAAAATGTTTTTTATTGGTCTTATGAAGTATTCTAATTTGTTGAGATGTGGTGGGTTTTTGTTAAATGTGAGCCAAAATCATCACAGTTAAAAGAACCAAAGACTTAAACTACTTCAGTCTGTGTGCACTAAATTTAATACACAAGTTTCACAATTTGAGTTGAATTACTGAAATAAATGAACTTTTCCACGACATTCTAATTTATTGAGATGCACCTGTATTACACCACATAAAAAAACATTTTTTACATTTTTTAAAGATTCTTAAGGCTTAAGAATGATCTTTTGACTAACTAGACTAACTAGAATATTCAAATTACTAGAATATAGGTATACATAGAGTAAGAAGAAATTAGTACTCCGGTAAACACACAACTCACCTCTCACCTCCACCAGCTGTATGCACTTCCTCACAAAATTAAATCCAGCTTCATTTAAATATGCTACAAAAGACAGGTGAAAAGAAACAACATGTTCAATAGATGGATTTAGCTTGTGTCACACTCAGGGGGATACGGCTTACTCGGTTGTACTCAATTTAATGCTATCGACCTTGTAATACGGAATGAGAGAACAGAGACACACAAAGGGTGTAGTGAAGGGAAACAGAACACATTATCTGAATAAGTGTTTGTTAAACACAGTTAATCTGATGAGAGCATGTGAGGTCAGACTCCAACATTAAGCTTTACTGACTGACTGAAAAAGCAAGACATAATAAAAATCAAACATTTAAAAACATATAAGGCCTTTATGCGATAATACGAGAGCTTAGAGACTACTTACTCTCCTCCTTCTTGCTCAGAATAGCAGGAAGGTTGTATATCTGAAAGAGAAAGGAAAAACATGTATTATATTAACTTAATTGAGAATTACTTGTAGAGCACTGAAACTGAAGATCAATTTTTACGTTATGACGAAATACCTGAGCTTTAGATCTCCTGAAGCTTGAATCAATAAAGAAGCAAATGATGACAACTATGTCAAGATTGTATTAAATCAGCCAAGAAATTTGCTTCAGGACTTACCGGCTCTTTGCCATCCATAGCTTCCAGCCAAAGTCTCCTATTGGACTCAGACAGCGCTTGTAGCGTGATAATGCCATGCCTGAAGACAACACAGCACTTTAAAGTCTGACACGCTCTAGAAATATCCTACTCATATGCCTAATATAGTTTCTGAATAGCCTTTGCTTGTATGTGTTTAGCGAAACTGAAGCATGTAAAGGATTTAGAACCAAATGAAATGTTGCCACATCATATACAATTCACCCAGAAAGAAAAATGGCATTATTTTCTTACCCTGATTTTATTCCAAATTATCCTTCCCACCCATTCCAAACCTTTATGACTTTCTTTCTTAAAGAATAAGTTCACGCAAAAATGAAAATTCTGTCATTAATTACTCACCCTCATGTCATTCCAAACCTGTAAGACCTTCGTTCAACTTCGGAACACAAATTCCAGAACACAAAGATATTTTTGATGAAATCCGAGAGCTTTCTGACACTGCATACAAAGGGGTACACAAAACGTATTCTTGTAGTTTCATAACGTTATGGTTAAACCACTGATGACAAATGGACTATTTTAACAATGTCCTTACTACCTTTCTAGGCCTTGAACATGTAATGTTGCGTTGCTGTCTATGCAGAGTCAGAAAGCTCTCGGATTTCATCAAAAATATCTTAATTTGTGTTCTGAAGATGAACGAAGATCTAACGGGTTTGGAACGACATGAGGGTGAGTAATTAATGACAGAATTTTCATTTTTGGGTGAACTGTCCCTTTAAATGGAACATAAAGAATGTTCGAACTGCTCTTTTCCATACAATGAACTACATGGTGAGTAGTGAGATTAAATAAATAATGAGTAGTTTACATTCAATCCCTTTTTTTCATCAGTAGGCTAGCATTATTTATGATCTGAATTTTGTGAATTAAGTTCACTTTTGCTAAGTTATAAGCCGAATTTCGGATGCTTTCACTTTCGAATTTGCAATCTGAAAACAACATTTCAAAACGAAAACAAAAAGAAAAGTAGAACTAAACTGTGTGACTGTGAGGGTGCTTTGTGGGACATGAACGGGACATAATTCATTGCTACAGCTTCTTAATTTGTTCCTACGATTTATTAATTTATTAATTTGTAAAATGAGGGAACAAATTAATATGTAGTATTAACGAATTATTAATTTATTCCCACGAAATATTTTATTTCCCACCCGCAATTTATCACAGTAAGAGATACGAAAACATGGATTAAAAGTGAATGACAAGAAAATAAACCTGCGAAATTAAAGGGTGAGACGGTGAGGATTTGGGAAAAGAAAAATATTAAGTTATGTGGCAATTCTCACAACGAAAACTACTCTTCACGTGATCAGTGAAATCCTGAATATGCAACGGCTTTGTAACTCTGTAACTCCCGCTGTATGGAGCAGACGCTTCAGCACTGCAGATTAGGCACTCCCACAAATGCGACCACGTCAAATTTTAACTTGCACAAAAAAAAATTTAATAAATAAATAAAATTATCTAAAATGTGACAGTTTTGATCAGTCTAGAGCCCTGCAATACAAAGGCATTCAACATGGAAAGTAATAGAAATGTAGTCACTAAGTCATGTTTAATTATAATTTCTAATTATTTTATATGGTGCACTGCGCTTTGACAGGGCTGCGGGACACGAACAGGACATAATTACTTCCTACAACTTGTTAATTTGTTCCTACGATTTATTAATTTATTAATTTGTAAAATGAGGGAACGAATTAAAAAGTCATATTAATGAATTCTTAATTTATTGCCACGAAATATTTTATTTCCCACCCGCAGTTTACCACCATAAAAGATACGACAACATTTGTCTGCTAACCAATTATTTATCTTATAAAGAAAAATATATTATATTTCAAGTATTTATTCCTTGTATTTATATATGTTCTGCAGATTTTATAGCCTATATATGACATTAATTTGATATAATATTTACTATTTTCACATGTAGGTGGAAAAAAAAAAGTAATTTGTACTACTGTCTGTTTAAAACAAATGAAAATAAACCTAGCACATTAGATTTGGGTTTTTTTTTCTGTTGTACCGAAATCGTATCAAACCGTGACCCTCGAACCGAGGTACGTACCGAACTGTGACATCTATGCACCGTTACACCCCTATTATATATATATATATATATATATTATATTGGAAAAAATGCAATAATAAGCTACTTATGGAACAAGTTACATATGGAAGTAAACCGCCAATAGGTGGCAGCAACTGACTGAGTGAGTCATTGAGTCACACCTTCAAACGATTCGTTTAGATGGCTGATTCAATCAAGAATGAAGCAAGTGCCTGTCTTTATGAACAGGCCACTGAATCATTGACTCAAATGACTAATTCAGAAACAAATCATTCAGTAATGAAACACTACTGTGTGTTGCTCAGAGATGCATGACTGTTCTGCTGTGATCTTCGTTTTGAACTATTTTCATTAACCAAAGAGCAAAAACAGTTAACATTGACCATTTGCATCCTAAAATATATATTAACTACTCGTTTGAACTGTTGTACAAAATCATTGTCAAATTTACAATGATGGTTTTCAGGGAAAACTGCACTCCCTTGGTCGTGTCATGTTGCTTAAGCTATGTTATAAATATAAAAACTAAATTTTTACCACAGTATGTTTCTTTTGTGTTACTGTGTTACCCGCCACTGAGATTCACCCGCATTTGGCGGGTTGGCAAGTGTTAATGTCAAGCCCTGAATACATGAGTCATTTCATTTCATAGCAACATTTATGTACATTTTGTCTCATTTTTTGAACTTGGCAGCTCCTAGGGTTGTATGAAAAAGAGCAATGCCAACATTCTTCAAAACATCTCCTTTCGTGGTCCATAATAAAAAGAAAGTCATACAGGTTTGAAATTATATAATGTTTTTGTGGCTAATCTATTTCTTTAAATGTTTGAACAAAACTCATAAGTGATTAAAAACCTTTCAATTTCCCAAGCTCAGTAACACTACACACTGAAAGGAAAAAGGATACATGAAAGTACTATTTCATTTACATAAACATCAATTTAACTGTATTCTATATCCGAGTTTTACACCATTTAGAATCACAAGGACTGATTAATCCACCCATAAATATTACCCGTGGATCTTCACACATGATTTGACAGCATTTCCATTAACCGTAACTGTAAGGTGAACGTTAGCGCCAGCTCATAGCCATTAACACCCTCCTCGCTGCATTTACAGCCATGCCTGTGCACCAGCTGTCACTAATATCTGTGCATGGATGAATGAGCTATATGCTCAGCTATGCTTTGATTATTATTCTGCTTGTTAGGGCAAGCACGCTGCAGTGCAGTTTAAAGGTAATGGTAGGAGTGTTTCCTGAGAGGAATTTGTGTACATGAGAAAGTGTAAGTATATTATAGCATTTATAATGGCTTTGATTTTGGCTCATCCAATTAGAATTTACAGTGCGAACTGTTTATAATGAACTTTTCCAGTAATGGAACATTCTGAGATAAAACTGAACAGCTTTGTTCCAAAACATAGTGAGCTGCCATGCTGTCTGCTCTCTACACAGGCTGCAGCTTTTTAAAATAACATCCTATGTAGAAAGAAAATGCAGAAAGTCACACAAATTGTTTTCACAGAGAGAATTCACACAGAGAATTTGTTTTAGATCAAAAGGTACAATGGCAGTTTAGTGCCCTGTGTATATATATATATATATATAAGACTACAACATTAAAGTCATAACATTTTGAGAAAAATGTAAAAAATATGAGAATAAAGTGAAAATATTATTAGAATAAAGTCAAAATATTACAACAATAAAGTCTAAATATTTCGAGAATAAATATTTAGATAATAAATGGCGTGACAGATCGCTGTATTCATCTCAGTTTAAGCGGCATGTGAATCAATCATCTTTCCGACATTTGTTTCATTAAATTAGGCTGTAGTATCTTTTCATTGCTTCTGTTGTTCCTTTCACTTTTATGCTATAAACTTGAAACAAAGAGGAAAAACACATTTATAATTTGTATTTCATGATAAAACTGACAGAATTTGAAAGCTGAGCTGTGCTATATTTAAAAGCAACAAAGCACAAAATTATTGTAATGACTGGGTGGCTGACGCACTGCAAATAATGAATGGAAGATGTTAAATATTATGTCTCTCTTCCTCAACCCAGTAAGATGATACAGCTGCTGGAACACAAAAATTTTCGAAAAAAAAAAGATTAATAATAATAATAATAATAATAATAATTATAAATTCCGGTGGCCTGTCATCTTCTCCCGGTGCTCACAATGTGGGCCATTTGCATGCGCAATATAAGGCTATACTCTCAAATACTGTAACTTTAATTTCCGATTTAAATTCTTGAAACATTTCAACTTTATTCTCGAAACTTTTCAACATTTATTTTAGAAATATTCCGACTTTATTCTCGTAGTATTTCGACTTTATTCTCGTAGTATTTTGACTCTATTCACACTCTATTTTTTTACTTTATTCTGGTAATATTTCAGCTTCATTCTTGTAATATTCCGACTTTATTCTCGTAGTATTTCAACTTTATTCCAGTAATATTTTGACTTTATTCTCATAGTATTTCGAGTTTACGCTCGTAATATTAAGACTTTATTCTCGTAGTATTTCGACTTCATTCACATAGTTTTTTCGACTTTATTCTAGTAATATTTCAACTTCATTCTCGTAATATTTCAACTTTATTCTCAAAATATTTAGACATTATTCTCATAATATTTCAACTTTATTCTCGTAGTATTTTGACTTTACTCTCGTAATATTAAGACTTTATTCTTGTAGCATTTCGACTTCATTCACATAGTTTTTTCGACTTTATTTTAGTAATATTTTGACTTCATTCTCGTAATTTTTCGACTTTATTCTCGTAGTATTTCGACTTTCTCCTCGTTATATTTCTACTTTACTCTCAAAATTTTTCGACTTTATTCTTGTAGTATTTTGACTTTTTTCTCATAGTATTTCGACTTTATTCTCGCAATTTTGACTTTATTCTCAAAATATTACAACTTTAATGTTGTAATCTTAGATTTACAAAAAAAAAATTAACATGGCACTAAAACGCCGTTTTACAAAGGAGTTTGGCTGACAAAAATAAATAAACAAATAAATAAACAAAAACATATAATATTGCTTTTTTGTGAAGGAAAATGCAATCCTGTTTAAGATTTGTGCAAAAATGAGGCACCTTAGAATAAAACTGCCTTTTGGGTCTTTGCATTGAATGGTGCCTTAAAATGTTTTCTGAGTAGGCAGCTCACTAGGTTTTTCACATAAACTGATTATGCAAATATAATAATTATAAATCTGTCTTAATTCTATCATTGGATGTTTCCTCTCTATCTTGCCTAACTCCAGCCTGGTGTAGCAATAGCTACAATGTTGATTTGATGTTGTGACGTTTGTTCCTAGATGTCAAGTGATGATGTGATTTCCAGATCAAAAATCACTCAGCCAGTTAAATCAAATCAAACTGTTATTCCACCAATTATAGGTGCAGGGAATGTGTTGGATTTTCAACATGCAATCCGTTCAAACCATCGGAGTGAGAAATGAGCTTTGATCAGCGTGGATTTTGAATGCATGAGATCACAAGCAGCACACATGCGCTTCAACATGCTTCTGGGCTGGTCACATACCGGGCTTTACAGAAAAATTGCAGTGGTCTGAAAAGAGATCCACGATAGATGGTATTTCTAGATTGAAATAAACACAGAGAAGGGACAGGGGGGAATGGGCACATACAGTACAACGTAAACTGTCAGAAAAACAACAGTGCAACCTTACACTAGGTGGCAAAGTACATGAACACACAAAAAGGTACATTGCTACTCACAGACCTGATTGACTGAGTGTTAGTAGAACAGGCACGTTCTAATATGTGTGCACAGATGCTTACATACATATAAAACATATTTGCCACCTAATATCGTAAGACTGTGCCATGAAGGCAGATGCAGGTAAAAAAGGGGAAGATTATACAGTTAAAATATACAGAAGACAGATTATATAGTGTGAAGTAAAAGACAAAAGAAGCATGCAAAAAACAGAAATGCAGGCCACTCTTAAAACACAACAGAACAAAATTCAAATTCAACATCAGCTACAGCTCATGTTAAAAAAAGAAGGAATTCACCCAAAAATGACAATTTACTCTTCCTAAATAAATGAGAACAAAATATCCATTTTGGGGTGAAATATTTCTCAGGGAGTGTTAAAGATTTACTGTGTTGTCAGTGCAAACGCCCACCTTTCAACCACCTCTATATCAAAACAGAATCGCTTATCAATCGAGTCAGTCTTCCTTCTGATGCAGGACTTCAGTCTGAACTTCTCTGTTGGATTTGACATGACACCGTTCTGTGAAAAGAGACAGACAGACGGTGGAACCTGATGCAAACAGCACATCTGTTCCTACCGATTACTAAAACATGAGCGTCTTTGTACCTGTTTAGCTGTGGGTTTTGCCTCTGTGTTGCACATGCTGAAGGTCTTGTTATCTTTTTCGTACGTACAATAATGGCGTGTCCATGCGCATCCCAAAGGCCCTGCAACACACACGAGATGTGCTTCGACAAAACATTGACATTTGCAGCTCTCAAGCTCTAAAATTTGAATAAATAAATAAATTATATATTCCTACTTTAATTGGTTAAAGTACCTTCAATTAGTTTTTCTAAATTTTGTTACATTTATAGAATACTTTTGAATATTTAATTCAAATAGTTAAAAATGTTTTTTGATATGTATATATACTTTTTATTTCTTTATTGTGATCTTTTAATGTTTTAATTTGAAAATCAGCTGTCACTAAAAAAATATAACAACTGTGTATTATGTATCCATCCACCAGAGGGCAATGTTATTCTTTCCTAGATCATGTCATTCACTGTCCTATCTGAAATTATATAATGTTAATTGAATCCAATCTAACTGTTTACATGTGGACAGCAATTTTATTTTGCCATTTCCTGACATTTGCAGTATGAAGGAACAGGAAAAAGAGGGGATAAGAGTCACTTAGGGCAGATAAAAATGAAGATGCATGAAAACTAAATTCTAGACTTGTTATCATCATACTTTTATAAGTCTGGTATGGAAGGCCACAGACTGTCTGTCCTTATGTTTACTCATTCTTGGTGCTTGAAAGATTGCAGACCGTCTCTATAAGACTTACGTTTCTCCTGGACATAGAGGTAGCCTTCCATTGTCCAGTGGCCTGGGGGCTTCTGGTCTTGATCTGCAGACCGAACTCTGTTCATGAGCTTTTCTACTTCCTGCTTGGTGCTCAGAAAGTTGTTTCTCGTCTTCATCCAACAAATAAAACACATGTATACAAAGAAATCATTGGAATCACATCTCAGGAATGCAACTGCTGTTTTAGAATAGCCAATTATATTTAATCTGACAAATGGGAATGCATTTAAAACCAGACACGAGACTGTAGAAGAATGTAGTAATGACATCTACAGTATACAGACATGCATAGGAAAGAGAAATTTAAAAGACAGTGTTTTTACCACAGTGCATGATTTCTAAACTATAACAGTTTGATGTTTGCATACAACCAGCCCCATATTTTCTGATGTAGCAAACTTGCTGAATAGCTCACCTGCTTGCTAAACACAAGTCATGATTAAAGAGCTCAAAGACTTGTAGAAGCAGTTTAAAATGATGTCACTTCAGCAAATACTTTTTTTTTTTTTTTAAACATCACATTTGCTTGCTAACACAATCAGGTAGGTTGTAATAGAGCATTAAAAAATTTACAACACTCAACAGAAATTTATATTCCAAACTACCACTTAAGGTACAAAAATAAGCATAATAAAACATTATCGGATTCATGTTCATCTGTTTCGGATAAAATTGCAAGTGATTTTAGTGCCACTCACTGGACATTTTAGTTTGAATACACAGGCTCGGAGCTGGTTGAGTTCATATTTCTCAAATTACTCACCCACATGTTATTCCAAACCTGGATGAGTTTCTTTCTTCTATTGAACAAGATATTTTGAAGACTATTGGAAACAAAACAGTTGATGAACCCCATTGACTTGACAGTATGGGAAATAAATAAATACAGTCATGGCCAAAAATATCAGCACCATTGCAATTCTGTCAGAAAATGCAACACTTCTCTCAGAAAATTGTTCCAATTGCAAATGTTTTGGTATTCACATGCTTATTGTTTTTGTTTGCACTGCAACAACACAGAAAAACAGAGAAGAAAAGTCAAACTTGATAACATTTCACAAGTAACAGGTGTAGGCAATATAGTAATCACATATGCAACCAGTTAAAAAAACATGGACAATCTCAAGCCTACAAGTCCATCTCCAGAGATCTTAATGTTCCTGTGTCCACTGTGCACAATATCATCAAGAGGTTTACAGCCCATGGCACTGTAGCTAACCTCCCTGGACGTGGACAAAAGAGCAAAATTAATGAAAAATTACAACGAAGGATTGATCGATTGCTGGATAAAGAGCCCTGATTAACTTCCAAACAAATTCAAGCTGATCTGCAGACACAGGGTACAACAGTGTCAGCTCGCACTATCCGTCGCCATCTGAATGAAAAGGGACGCTATGGTAGGAGACCACTGCTGACACAAAGGCATAAAAAAGCAAGACTGGAGTTTGCCAAAACTTATGTGACAAAACCACAATCATTTTGGGAGAACGTACTGTGGACAGATGAGACAAAAGTAGAGATTTTTTGGTAAAGGACATCATGGCACTGTTTACAGAAAAAGAAATGAGGCCTTCAGAGAAAAGAACACAGTCCCTACAGTCAAATATGGTGGAGGTTCAAAGATGTTTTGGGGTTGCTTTGCTGCTTCCGGCACTGGATGCCTTGACTGTGTGAATGTATCATGAAATCTGATGATTACCAAATAATTTTGGGGCGCAACGTAGTGGCCAGTGTCAGAAAGCTGCATCTCCACCGGAGGTCATGGGTCTTCCAGCAGGACAATGACCCGAAACACACTTCAAAAAGCACTCAGAAATGGTTACAAACAAAGTGCTGGAGAGTCCTGAAATGGCCAGCAATGAGTCCAGTGGGGAGATCTCAAAACAGCAGTTGAGAGAAGGCATCCTTCAAATCTGAATGACCTGGAGCAGTTTGCAAAAAGAGCGGTACAAAATTCCAATAGAGAGGTGTAAGAAACTCATTCGTGGTTACAGGAAGTGAGTGATTTCAGTTATTTTTTGGGGATGCTATATTAAGTTAAGGGTGCCAAATTTGTCCAGTGCATTTTTGGGTTCTGTGTGGAATTGTATCAGATTTGAATTTTCTTCTCAGTTTTTTTTGTGTTGTTCCAATGCAAAAAAAAAAAAAAAAAAAAAAATTCTGAGAGTAGGGTTGGATTTTCTGACAGAATTGCAAGGGTGCCGATATTTTTGGCCATGACTGTAATAAATAAATAATACAATGGAAGTCGATAGGGAACATCAATTGTGATTTTTACATCCATTCTTCAAAATATATTCTTCAAGTTCAGCTAAATAAAGAAACTCATACAGGTTTGGAACAACTTTAGGGTAAGTAAATGGTGACATTTTTCATTTCTTATTTTTCAGAACTGCAACTTAAATCTTGTAATTCTAAATTTTTCTCGCAATTGCAAGTTTATATCATGCAATAACTGACTTTATAACTCGCAACTGTGTGTTTATATCACGCAATTAAATTAAATTAATTTCTCAGAATTGCAATTTATCTCTCACAATTTTGACTTTATAACTCGCAAATGCAAGTTTATATCTCACAATACTGAGAAAAAAAGTCAGAACTGTAAGATGTAAACTCGCAACTGCATGAAAAAAGTCAGAATTGTGAGATAAAAAGTCGCAACTACTTTTTTTATTCAGTGGCGGAAATGGGCTTCCATATTCAGGGCATTGTGCATTCTGTCCAAAGAATCCAAGTGATGCTGCCTTAGATTTTGGACAAAATTAAATATGTTGCTATGTATTGGTAAAAACTTCCTGTCCTGTCAGCCATTATACTGTGCTCATAGCGGGTGCTCTTCAAGCGCACACACAAATGTGCATTGCATTAGGCTATATTAAAGCGCTGTATCATATCATACTCAAAACTATGAGTATGTAGTTAGTCATACTTATGTCATCAGTTAAGTCATGAAGTTACAAAAAAGGCGATTAAAGCTGCCTTACAACCGTGCATGTAAGTACTGTTTATGAGTCACATTTAAAGCAGTGTCAGATCCGCATTAAATTCAGCAGCGGCAGCTTTTAAAGTAACAGCAGCCAAAATATTCTAAAATAAAACAAAAAAGTCAGTTTCACCCATCACTACATGATAGAGCAAAGAGCAAAATTTAAAAGAGAAATCAATAACTTCTGTAGTTTTAAGCTTTGTCTTTATAATACAATTTAGAATTTTATATAATTTAGTGTTTGATAACTTCATTAAATTAGGCTATAAGTATATATATGACACTTATTTAAATTCATTTAAATTAGAAGTTATTTTTTAAAATCTAATAAATGTTAAAGTGATAGCTCTCAGTTATATTGTAATGTTGAATGGCTATAGTCAATGGTTAAATATTAGGAAAAAAATCATAGAGCCATCAGCTGCAATCAATGATACTTGCCTTCTGTCATAAAAAAAGATGGCACATATTAAAAAATACTATACGTTGTTTCTACATTAATTTGAAGCTTGAATGTGAAATTATTGCAATATAAAAGTACAATTAAAAAAAAAATATATATATATATATATATATAACCTTTAGAGAAGACTTACAAAGCAAACTGATGGTACTGAATGACTGCCATGTATATGTACTATGGTGTTCAAAGGTACTTCGTTGAATACCATGGTACTACTAAGAGCATAATCATTTTTAGCACTTTTTGTTAGTGTCTTCAAATGAACGGCATCTGTGTAAAACTTTTAGCATGCTCCTCTAAACAAAAGCTCATCGAAATTCAATGGTTTTAGGTAGTTATGGGAAAAGAAATCATCTTTTATATTTGCCATAAATTATACCACTTTCCGAGAATGACCTGAAATCATATTTGAGTAATGCAGCTGCCGTCTAACAGAGGACAATGCTTTTAGCATCGTATAGGGACTGGAAGCATTTCCCTCAGACAGATGGCTATTGCTTGTGTTGGTCTACAAGTGAACTCTCTCCAAACAAAAAGACGTCAAACAGCTACAAGGTGAATCAACTTAGATTTGAAGCAAAAATAGATTTGAAACTCAGACAAAAAGTGTGAACACAATGACACATTAAGAAGCTACCCTGTGACTTTAATTAAATAAAACAGCTTCACTACTGAAAAGCTACATTTTATTTTTCAATAACGAAGTGATAAAGTATCTGTACTTTACTGGAGTAGTTTTATTTTGAGTAACTTTCACTTTTACTTCACTACATTTCCAAAGTGTAAGATCGTACTTTGTACTTGACTAAATTTGATAAAACATATCGTTACTCCTAATATATCACATGCTCCGAGACGCAGAAGCCGTGGCTGATTCATGAACAAACTGATTATTTTCAATGAACCTGTTAAATCGATTCTTGAATCGCACCAAATGATTCATTCACGAACTGGAATGATCCGATTGCAGCTGTTCTCGAATCGACAACTCATTATTTAAATGATCCGTTTAGAGAGAGTCTCCAGTGAACTGAATTCAAAAGTAAGAACTGGGAATTTTAGGATTAATTATTGTAACTGAAAATCATATTTAGGTCAAAACTGTCCGTTGTTTGTGAATTAAATCTGAAGGCTGAAATGCTCGAATTCAGACACATCAACATCAGTGTCTCTATGGTTTAGAACTGAAATAACACAGATTAAATAAAACAACTCATGCACGTTCATATTCCCCGCTGCTGTAACGTTAGCAATTTTATTAAAATGCTACGCACTTAGCCCCACCTGATGTCTGTTTTTATATTGTTTTTAAATGGTATAAATTTTTATATCATTTGGATCAACTAGCCGAGTAGACAGATATGAATGTTTATTCATAAAAATAAGTGAAAATAAGTAAATATTGTTAGCTGATGCAAACTGTCTAGCTAGAAAGCTTGCTGGAGCCGAGTTGAGGTAATTTTTAGACATAAAGTCCAAATATTTTTATTCAACCACATAGATTACATCTGAGGGAAAAAGAAAGGCTGTGAACATGGTAACTACAGTAATTATCAAAGTAGGAAGTGATGCCCTCTGGGGGCATTTGGCCAGGGGTGTTTTTACACCACAGACAAGGTTTGAGAACAAAAAAATCATTATGAAAATATAATTATATTTTCCTTAAAATGTTCTTGCTACCTTCAGACCTTATTCTCATGCCATATATAACTGTGACATTATGCAAAACAACAAGCTTTAAAGCACTTTTTTCTTACTGGTGAAAATTAGATGGTCAAATCTGTTTTCCCTCAGGTACATCGCAGTGTAAGCTTCACAGTGAATATTAATACATCACTCTCATCAACATAGTCCATATCGACAAACAATCATGTATTTTTACTCCATATAGTGGTTATTTTGGGAAAATCCCTGGTATTTTGAGCAGTAGGATTATAAAAACTATGTGCTACTATAAAATGTAATTAAATAGCTTATATAAAATTGCAAAATAAATCTATCATCAGTACTTTTTTACTTAAGTACGTAAAAATCGGGTACTTTTCACTCGAGTAAAATTGAAAAAGGAGCACTTTTACTTTTACTGGAGTAATACTTTACTTGATTTGTGTACTTTATCCACCACTGCATGCAAGTAAATTTAACGATTCTCTGGAATACTTGATTTTAATTGGTCAGTCACAACATTTCAAGGTCTAATATTTCCTGATAATGACTGTCGTCAGTACCAGCGCTGTATAACAGACAGCACATTCTGGTATCTGAAGCTGGCACTCCATCTCATATTACAGCGCTGACTCGTTATCTCGTTTCATTCAAATTCCACTGATGCAATTTTGTGTGTCATTTAGCATTTGTATTGAAAACTAAATCAGAAGATTTCAGTCATAATAGTACTCTTGTACTGCTATAGTGCTTTCCTAGTTGCCAGAACGATTGTTTTGTGCACTGCAATGAATTTTAAAACATTTTAACTCAAAATCAATATTTCATGTCCAAGTAATTATTTATTTGGTGAAAAGTGATAAAATAACTAGCTTGTTTTGGCTCAAAGGGCCTGATTTGTTTGCGGAAGCTTTACAAATGTGCTAATAAAATATTTCAACTCAAATCAATATTTCGTGTCCAATTATTTACTTACGTGGCAAGTAGCTGCATAATAAGCTGGCAAATGTACATCCAGCTGGTTGTTATTGCCAAATAAACCCCTCCGGGCAATAAACGACCTGTCTTGATCAACCTGTCTTGGTGTATTTTTCAATAACAACCAGCTGGATATGCTTAATCCCTTACTTAATGCACACCTAGCCATAAATTATCCCACAGATATTCATTAATGTACATACCAAGTGCATTCAAATTGTCTTTCACAGTTTGCTGGAAAGAAATGAAAAGAAATGGCTTCATGTCCTTCTTTTGTCCTCTAGAGTACTGACATTACAGCCAAATATATCACTGAGAATTATCAACCTACAATTTTAAGGGTGCTTGTCCTGCAGCAGTGAAATACCGTTAAGGCTAAATTGTTTTTTTCAGCGTATATATATGTCGCAGTGCTGCACAGCCTTGCAGCACAGGTCTTTTGTGCTTTAGAACAAGCTGAAATTCTGTGACACCACATCAGCTTTGAGCTTACAGTGACAGTGATGCAATGAAAGGGTCAAAGGTCACGGAACCCAGCCACAGAGATGCTGACGAGCAGCAGGAAGTGGTTTATTACAGGCCAATACTGATCAAAGACACACGGAGCAGGTTACAGCATGAAAGACAGAGGGCAAAATGGATGCAGAACTTGTTTATATGGCCAAGACGTTACCATGTGGCTATACGAATATATTATATATATTAAAAACACATTTTTGGTCAACAGGAGGCTACAGTAAGTGAAAAGGAGAAAGAGAAGCTGGATGACTCACAAGAGATGTACTTACATTCTGCAGGTTAAACTGTAGCTGTTGTTTGTAGGGCTCAAATTCGTGGGCCAGCTCATAACCCTCATGATAGAATGTGAACAGACCCTGTAGGAAGGCCAAGAGCTGCAATCCAAAGAAGATATAAATAAGTTTCCATCATACGTCTGTTATACAACATATCCAACTCTTCCTCTTTCTAAGTGCAAAAAGGGGTTTCACAATGTTTTGTGTCTGAAGTTGTGTCATTCTGAAGTTTTCACCTAACTGCTCAATCAAAAGACTGTCTACACTTGCACACAAAAAAAACAACGTTTTAGGTTTGCTTGAAAAAGCCAACTTACTGATCTGCTATTTAAGCTTTAAACAATGTATTGTACAATTGAGTCTTATGATGTATTTAAGCTGTCTGTTGCTATAGCAAAGCTTATCAACTCCCTACTCAAAAACAGCTAAAACCAGCCTAAGCTGGCTGCTTTGGCTGATCTTCCAGGCTAGTATTAAAGTGGTTTGTGGCGCTTTTTGGCTGGTCTTAGCTGGTCAAGCTGGGAGACCTGCCAAAAAAATCAAGTAAGCTTAAACCAGTTACTTTCAGCTTAAAGACTAGACAGCCATCTCAGGCTGGTTTTTGCTGTTTTTTTTTTTTGTAAGCTAAATCAGCTGGTTCTAAGCTGTTTTAATTTTCTTTGTTGTTGTCGTTAAAACAACTGTTTTTTTAGCTGTTTTTGCTAAATGAGGTGTTTGTAGTGGTCTTCTTTTTTTTATATAAATGAGCTGGTTTTTGCTTGTTTAATTTAATCAACTAGTTTTAGCTTTTTTGCTTAATTAGCTGGTATAAACATTTTTTCCTAAATTGGCCAGTTTTAAAGGAAAAGTCCACTTTCAGAACTAATTTACAAATAATGTACTCACCCCCTTGTCATCCAAGATGTTCATGTCTTTCTTCAGTCGTAAGGAAATTGTGTTTTTTGAGCAAAGCATTTCATTGGTGCCCTGATTTTGAACTTCCACAAACTCAGTTTAAATGCAGCTTCAAAGGGCTCTAAACAATCCCAGCCAAGGAAGAAGAAAATTTGTATACTTTTTAAGCACAAAAGCTCACAGGCTCTGGGATGCACGTCCACGACACTGCGTCTAAGTTCACCGTCTGTGTACTTCGGCTCAAAAAGGTATGGCGAAAAACTCCACCTCATTTTCTCCTACAACTTCAGAATCGTCCGACATCGTCATACCTTTTTGTTTGTAAACAGTGCTTGACTGACTTGCACTTTCTTAGTCTTTGCACATTTGCTTTGTAAACACTGGGTCTGTAGTGCCGCCTACGTTCTGTGTGACCTTTCGACGTGATTCAATAGTACGTGGACGCACATTCCAGAGCCTGTGCTACACAAGCTTTTGTGCTTAAAAAGTATAAAAAATGTTATTTTCCAAAAAAAAATGAGCTAGATAATGAGCCACCCTTTTTCCTCGACTGGGATCGTTTAGAGCCCTTTGAAGCTGCATTTAAACTACATTTTGGAAGTTCAAAATCAGGGCACCAATGAAGTCCATTATATGGAGAAAAATCCTGAAATGTTTTCCTCAAAAACCATAATTCTGGAAGTGGACTTCTCCTTTAAACTGGGTTTTACTAAATCAGCTGGTTTTAGCGTTTAGAGTCTATCTAGTCTAACAACTGCTACACTACACAAAAATGTTAAAATAGGAGCATTTTCCTCACAATTTAAAAAAAAAAAAAATATATATATAGAGTACTTTTGTAAAATGTTTAGTGATGTACATTCACTTGATATGAAGACTGTACTCATTATTACCCTAATAAAAACTAAATTTTACATGGAGCGGGTCGCCTCATGGGGGTAGCCATGTTGAGATCACATGACCAGCTGAATACTACTTGCTTTACCTCTGTAAATCTTCCTGTTATTAGACATTTGAGAAAAAAAAAAAAATGAATCATGGCGTCTGGTGAACTGCCCATTTCTACAACCGTATTGGTAATTGAGAACTTTTGCTTTTGCATGTTTCTGCATCCACACCACTAAGTGTCAGTACGAGTCAGACTTAGAGCAGGGGAAAAATTATATATGATTTGATTTTTGAAAATGGAATTGATCATTTTCAAATCTAAATTAATCATTTAATTAGTAAAAAACTTATTGCACAGCCTTGATGTACACTGTAAAAGATGTTTTTTTCCAAGCTGCATATAAAACAATGCTTTTTGAAGCATATTTTACAACTAAATACCATTTCACTCCTTCCATTTTACAATTTCACACTTAATGTGTTACTTGACATTTTTTTGTAATTGTGACATTTAATAACAATTTCTGAGTGAAAATTGTTTCAGCCTTTTTTTAAGTATAAGGGGAATGCATAAAGTCAATCATTACAGTTTTCCCGGCTCTCTCATACTTAAGGTCTGTGCAAAGTTTTGACTTTCTGATGTGACTTTATCAAAAGACTTCAAAGATGCTGATGTCACACCCTGAAACTCAAGAGCAGACCAGACTGCGGTGCTTCTGGGAGATTAACAGCATCATTTCTCTCATGCCAGGTGATAAACACTGGATGTCCCTCTAAATCTATACAGCACATTCTCTGGCTCACTTTACAGCTCACACTGTAAAGCATATAAATATGCTTAATGCAGAAATGAGTCATGCAAATTCTGTCCACTGTTGTAATATGCAAGGTCCAGCTGCTGTGTATTCCACTCGATCTGTCTGCTGAGTGAAGATTTAGATGCTAATCACGAAAAACGTCTGAATAAAAAGAACACTGAGATCTCTTCTTCTCGAACTGTTTAAAAAACTTTCAGCTATTGTTTTACATTAAGAGGAAGGAAGAAGTTGGCCTCAGATGTTCCTTCCAAAGATTCATTAGAAAAACATCCAGTATTTAAATGTGGACAGCAGTTCAGATCATTTGGTACTGGATGAGACATGTTTGAGATCAGCTGCTTGGTTGCAGTTACTGTATCTTGTCAAATATGAATGCAGTTTGAGACTCCTCTGAAATCTCTGACAGATCTGAGATTAATGGAGTCTTTTCAGGAGAAACATCTGAGAAGCAGAAGGTTTCATCAGAAATCTCAATTTTTGGTTACCAACATTCTTTAAAATATCTTGTTTTCCACAAATAAGGAAAGTCATACAGGTTTTAGAACAAGATGACAGCAAACTTTTTGGTGACCTGTACCTGTAAAAGCTCAGGGGTGATTGGGGGACAGGAAATGACAGCTGAGGTTTGTAAGTTGGCATAATAAGAGGTGAAATTATGACTTCAGTGGTCATAAACTGTCCTGTTCGCTACAAAACTATTACTGACCAGATGGCTTGATTCTCATTACATTACACTGCATGATAGGCAACTATTGTTTGTACAGAAGACACATTTTTCCATATGTTTTTGTGGTTATGTGCAGCGATGCACATAAGTGGTATGCAGGTATGCATGAGCAACCAAAAAACAACAAAAAAGTGCTGTGTAAATAAGCTTAGACCGCTCATTTTCGTACCGTCATAATTGACAGCTGTTAATCGCCGAATTGGATTGATACTGTAATACTGTATAAAATTTCACTTACAACTGAAAGCATTCACTTGGCGGTGCTAAAACAGCTTGCTGATTTTAGGTTTAAAAATAATAAAAATTGGTACAATGGGGCTAAAGGCGCCCTGGGGTAAAAGGCACCTTTGATATTATTTTCATCTAAACCACTAGATGGCAGATAAACATGGCGTAGCACTTTTCAAAACATCCACTTTTCAAGATACATGTGCAAATCTCTCTGATCCTCCATGTAATAGCAGGCAGCAGCGCAAAGATGATTCTGTGCTTACTTGATCTAATATTTGATGTTTTTAAAAAGAGAGAATTGCTAAAATTATTCAATGTATCTTGAGACATTTTCAGTTTTGTTTAAGATAATTAAAGCAGCAGTTTTTAAATATTGAAAGAATATGTAAAAGTATGGTATTTGGGGTAAAAAGCCCTGCTTTTGGGGCTAAAAGGCACAATAATTAACATGATAATTAATAGAAGGCTGACTTTTCCATTTATTGACATGTCATTGTTAGATTCAGATGGTAAATATCATATATTATGTTGGGTGCAGAGGTTGCATTGTCCGTCATTTTGTCGTACAGGGTCGTAAAAAATGCATCATAATCTATTATTACCCGTCATTTTAATTTTCATATTTTAATTAGAATAACACATTTAATTGCTTTTATTTTTGTTCACACTTTTATTTTTAATCATGAACCCACAGGACGACAGCACAGTGTTTAAAAACAACAAAATACGCTAGGGCTAGGTAAACAAACAAACAAACAAAAATTCTCATCTCAAAAGATTCTCATTTTAATAAACCAATATCGATTCTTAAATCACAATTGAATCCTTTGGTCTATGCTTTTTTCAGCTGATGAATGAACAGTGCATAGTGCATCTTCCTTCCAATAAATAGCAATAGGCTAGGCTTTGTGTTACTTCTGATATACAACAATGTCTCAGATTTCAAACTCTGTCCATTTCATTAGGAAATTCAAGCAATAAATACTGTTTTGGCGCTCTTTAATGTGGCGTGATAGATCGTTGTAGCTTCTGTGTACTCGCCTGTGTGTAATCAAACACATTCATTGGAAAACATTCATGACAGTTTCGTTTTTGTTCTAGATCCAGTGCTCTGCTGCCAGACTGGAGCGCACTCACCACCAACTGGACAGGGGTGGGAATTACAGCTACAATTTACAATACTTCACCCTCACAGTGTAATCTGTCAAAATGACAGACGGCCTTCGGATTTTTCCGTCACTGATAAAAAATTCAGTCAATGACAGACAATTTTCAGTTAACGCGACCTCTGGTTGGGTGTCCATCTTAGAGATAATTACCATGTTTAGAATGAAACCATCTCCTTCAATGCTTTCAGAATCTTTACATTTTAAAATGACTGTGCTTCTGTATTTTAAAATATATTAACATTTTATTAACAATATATTAACATATTTTATATTAACATATTTTAATGACAGTATATTTATTAAACAAAAAATAAATATTTTATTTATTAAAATAAGCAGAAAATAGTACAAACTTGGCTAAAGTGATGGTTTTCAACAAGTAGACATTATTTAAAAAACAAACAAACAAACAAACAAACAAAAAAACATTATTTTAGCAAAAGTATTTGTATCAATACTGTGTGCCTTTTTACCCAATGCTGGTGAGCCTTTTACCCCATGTGTGGTTGTACCCTACTATAAACTAGTTGTATTTTTATTTAATACTCCCTTTTTATTTTAAAATATAATATTATAGCACTTTATTATTTTGTTTATTAATACTAAATAAAGAAAGTGCAATAATACTATTATTACTATTATTAATTATTTTATTTTTTTATAGTTATATTTAATAGGTCACACTATGTGCAGTGTGAGCACCAAACCAAATCTCCAAGTGCTCACCTGAGAACCAGACTGAAAAACTTTAGTGCCCTTGTTATGTGCATACGAGTGGCTCTGTGTGTATTTGTGAACTTCAAGTCTAAAAATAAGAGGTAATTTTGTGCATGACAAAGATCTTACCGGCTCGACAAATTCAAATTTCTTCTTCTCTTGAACCTCCTGGATTTTGAAGACGTATTCTAGAGAGGCGTCATAAAAGAGTTGCCGCTCCTTATCAATCTGAGCGTCAGCCTGCAAACGAACAAAGAGCGCTGTTACCCTAGAGACGGACAGAAAGCGATAGCTGCCAGGCTCGTACACTCATTTGGACGTGTTTGGGCTTTGGTTAATGGTTACATGCGAGAATTTCTGGCTCAGCTTTGTGAGAATTTGTGTAACAACAAGCTAAACAAACGCACAGGAACATCTCCGAACAGCATGAAAGAAAAAAACAGGAACTAAAGCTTTTAAACGCTGCTGTTTCGAGAAGGATTAGTCATCCAAAAATGGAAATTTTATCATTATTTACTCATCCCCATGTTGTGCCAAACCCATATGACTTTCTGTTTTCTGTGAAACACAACAAGGAAAAATTCAAGCGTTCAAGCTGAAGAAAGAACACCGAGGACTATAAAAGTAATTCGTTTGTCTTGTGTGTTGTTATTATTTGGTTCCCAGTCATTATAATTGCATGCAAAGAGTGGAAATTACATTATTCAAATTCTGCTTTTATGGTTCACAGAAGAAAACAAGTCATACAAGTTTGGAATGACAAAAAGGTGAGGATTTTAATTTTTAAGTGAACTAAAAAATGTTTATCGATATGTTCCTAACTTCAGTTTTGAGCTATTTGTTTCTGTTTTTAAGAAAATTAAACAGAATTGTGATTGGCTGTCTTTTTTGCACTAATTTGCATACTGAATTTGATTAGTCTTTGTCTTCCTGGCATATATTTAACCATTTATACTGTAGTTATTTGTTGATTCTCTGAGTCTAGTGCACAATAGAAAGAGAGGAAGATGGTAAGACACTTCTAATGCAGATTAAAACTTAAACTTGAGTTTACTATAATTCTTTTCATTTTGTGGAAGCACTAGTATTCCTTTGGAAAACGTGAATCTAGCCTTATTTGTGGAATGATTCACCTCTTGGAGAGCCGATTCTTTTTTTCTGGATGACAGGTTGAGATGTTTTTCTAGTGAGGAATAGTACTTTTCCGCCTCCTTGTCAAATTTCTTCTTCCCCTCCTATAAAAAAACAAATTGTTACTGCCATTATATTAGCATTATTAAAGAAGATCAAGGCCTGTTATGTAAGCTGTAAAATTACCAAAGCTGTAAATTACCCAAAAGCTACCCAAAATGCAAAGCTTTTCTCAGAACCGACTTCAGACAGCTGGTGTTCTGGTAATTTTTAGTGTATGAAGTCAGGCACACAGGTGTTCTATCAGAGCTACCACAGCTGTAGGGAATCACATTAACTGTGAACATGCTAAACTAACATTTGAGCGTGCTTGTGATTTGCCTGTCAAGCCATTAGGTGGCACTCTAATCACACAAACCCATCTGTGTCTCTCAAGGAGATATGCAGTTACTGCTATAGAGCACATAATTGATACATTGCGTTTAGATAAATATATTGTCACTTGGATGGAAATGAAATGACACAAACCAAACGTAAAGATGATTATATACTTCATCATACATAGTTACAAGATAAGAATAATCTTCTCTTGCACAGAACAGCAAATCACACAACACTCTTTTGAAAATATCGCCTTCACTGCCATTTGAATGCAACTCTGAAATATCATCTATGAGTCTATGGGTCAGCTTTTATTAAAATTACATTCCCTGACAGATGGGTGCTGACAGAAAAGTTAGATGTGCATTGGCCTCATTAATGGCACAGATAATACAGTATGTAGGATGTACAGTCTTCTTTGGAAATGCTGAAAAAACAAACAAACAATAAAACCATCACAGAAAATTCTAATGGTTTCCACTACAAACATTACAAACAATCAACTTTTAACCATTAAAACCATTCAAAAATGGTTTTCTGTTGTATGTTTTGGGACGTGTTCTATTAGGATTTATTGGTTTTAACAAGCCACCAATAAAAGGTGACCAATTACCAGTAGAGACCAACAGGGTCCATTACAGTTTCTGTTAAAACTGTATAAAGTCCCATTATAACCAGTAAAACCATTACCAATTTTGTGATGGTGTCTATTGTTTTTTTTTTTCAGCAGAACTGTTCGCCAAAGCACACAAGAGAATTCAGTTCAAAATCAATCAAAAACATTCTAAACTTTCAGCCTGGAGAATCAAGGAAACTTTTAAAGTAGGCTCAAAGTTATGGGTATGAAAGGTCAAGATGGTAGAACATGTTTTGTCAAAACACAGTCCTTTTTGAAAAGCTGTCAATGCAGAAATGCTTTTTTGGCAGCACAATGGTATAGTTACACCACGGACCAACAGAGGCTAACTGGACCTAACCAAACCCTGACCCTTTGGTTGTGTCCAAAAAGCTGAAAAATTAATTGAAACAAATAATTGCGTGACATCTTGTCTACTGAGATATCTTTATCAGATTTTTAAGGCAGCATAGCTGTATCTTTCACTGCCCACTACCCTGACAGTTGTCGTAAAAAATAAAAATGGTGTCTGAAAGTTAGAGCTGGCAGTCAGTTTGTGTGTATGTTTGTGTGTATGTTTTTACCAACTTTTTTCCTTTTTTGATATCATTTCTAGGGAGAAATTTGAATTATAGTAATTAAATATTCACTTTGTTTTCACCAAAGCTCTCTATATTTTGTTGTAGATCATTAAACCATTATGCTGCCTCAGAAGTCTGTCTGAAATTATTTTGTGAGGTACCTTTGAATGCAAACACTGCCTGCAAAGTCAGATAAAACATTTCTTTCTGCATTTTACTCAGCTACAGTGATAGCTGGATGCCTACGGGGATTTACTGGAACATTGTAAGTATTCACCATAGACTGTGAAAAAACATGGATGTGTCCGTGACGTCACCCGTAGGATATTGAAGAGCATTTTTAAAGCTCAAAGTGGGTGGCGCCGCCTTCGCCATTATGGCAGCGCATCATTCCCAGATAATGGGAATGGACATAGAGATTGGATGTGGGTGGAGCTGGTTGCTAAAGCCACGCCCACCTAGTGCGACAGTGGTGGCAATCCACCTGTCACTCAAGTGACCACGCTCTTAATTATGAAGAAATTTAAGGCGTAATATCATTTAAATGGATGAGTTATAAAAAAACTTCAGCCCTCTCACAGTTGTCATGAAGGGCAAAATTACCTATACACCAAAACCACTTGTTGTACGAGGCTGTAAACATATTTTTTTTTCTGCTGTGAAGTTGGGCATTTTAACATGGGGAGTCTATGGGATTGACTTCCTTTTGGAGCCAGTCTCTAGCGGCCAGTTGATGAATTGCAGTTTAAGTTATTTCCATGTTGGTTTCAAGAGTCAGACTGGGAGTTTGCTGCTTGGTATTGCTTGGTATTTAACATCTGATAGGATGTTTCCTATCAGATGTTAAATAGACATCGATTAGATGTGAAGAGTTCCAATGCAAAAGCCTCTAACAGCCATCTTGGTCAAAAATAAGATAATGATACTGAGTGAATGCTCTCCACATATAGTATGTTCATCAAGTACTTTCACTTCAAATGCGCTGAATCCCAGCCTCAACCCATTTAGAAGTACCAGTACTTACATAGAAACCTATACATATTAGCCAGAAAGAAATGCTCATTTGAAAGAAAAACGTCATACTATTTAGAGGCTTTTGCATCAGAACTCATGTCTTTCAGATTTTTGTGATTTAGAATGTATGTAAAACTGACATTTTACAGACGTCTGTCAGATGTTTGTATACAGCAGATGCTCTTCAGATCAAGTGACCTTTAACAGACATCTTGCAGACATACGTGTGCTGTCTGGGCTGATACCACACATACATCACGACAATGACTATTTGACATCTGCATTTACATCTGGAAGACATATTTTTTTTACAGTATTTGCCCATCTGCAGTACGTCTATAGGGTGTTTCCTATCAGACGTTACATAGTCTTCTATTAGATGTCTTTAAGATGTTTGTGATTTAGAATATATGTAAAACTGACATCTTACAGACGTCTGTCATATGTTTGTACACAGCGGATGCTTTCCAGATCAAGTGATCTTTAACAGACATCTTGCAGACGTACGCGTGCTATTTGGGCTGATACCACAAATACATCACGAAGATGACTATTTGACATCTGCATTTACATCTGGAAGGCATTTTTTTTTACAATGTTTGCTCATCTGCAATACATCTATAGGACATTTCCTATCAGATGTTACATAGTCTTCTATTAGATGACTTTAAGATGTTTGTGATTTAGAATGTATGTAAAACTGACATCTTACAGACGTCTGTCAGATGTTTGTACACAGCAGATGCATTCCAGATCAAGTGATCTTTAACAGACATTTTGCAGACATACGTGTGTTTTCTGGGCTGATACCACACATACATCACAAAGACATCTATTTGACGTCTACATTTACATCTGGAAGACGTATTTTTTACAGTGTTTGCTCATCTGCAATACGTCTACAGAACTTGCAGACATACATGTGCTATCTGAGTTATTACTTGTGAGTCTTGCTTGTGGACTTTTTTGTGCGAGGACACCCTCTGGTGTTGAGTATGAATGAAACAAATTACATGTGACAGTTTAGTGCTCCATAATGGCACTGGATTTTTATGTGTCATAATTTCCTATGTATACTATTCATTTATAAATATTGTGACACCTCTAACACAATTGTGATATTTCATTATTTAAATACCATTAATACTGGTATTTCGCAACACCCCTAGGTGTGGGGGCACCACTGCAGAAAAATTAAGGTTTTATAGGCTAGCTTTAAATGAAAAAAAGACATTGAAGAGTAACAGATGGGAATAATGAAGAGAAGAATCCGGAATTTAAAATTCAGATATCCATCTGCTTCTTTCATTCCCTGTCACAACTCACAAGATAACTAACTTCACGAGAGGCGATTTCCACACAAGAGAACCGACAACACCAAACCCTCCAAAAGGCCCTGACTCCATTCAGTCAGCCATGTTTTCACACCTGAGTTGTTTTGCCTGAGGCCTTCCATGCAGCGATGCAATACGTGGATTCTACAGTTATCGCTATATTCAAAGGTCATATGTAAATTTGAAAGTGCTCTATTTCTTCGCAGCAACTCAAGTGCTGTTCTGAGTGGAAGCATGGGAGATGACAGAGGGTTTGTTTGGACCACTGTCAAAAGGCACAAGCTGGTCTGTTTGAGCCACGGCCTAGCGGTTAACACATGAGCTCCATACATGTGATCACAATTATTTTTAAACACCTCAATACTATTTCAAATAAAAAGGTGCAAGCATGCAAGCAGAAGCACATTTTCTGAAGAAAACATACAGAAAAATATGCATACTGAGCACAGTATAAACACACTGCAAAAACAGCATGGCAATATGCTATTTTGAAAATGGCTATAGCTGTAGTTATAGACAGTCATGCAGTGAAAGGAAACGACCAGTGAAACTCGAGCTTGTGTGTGTATTTTCATTCCCATGGCCCCTCCATTAACCCTTGACTCCATATAACGGCTACTGATATGACGTTGCTAAACAGTACGCTTGCTGAACACTCTCACAACCTCAGTGACAAAATAATAACAGCCCTGCATCCACCACGTTTCCAAATTCCTGACAACAATCAATAAATAATTTCAAGATTCAAGATTCCTACTGTGTCCAGAAAAAAAAGAGAAAATGTTTCCAGAGGAAATCGTAGTGTCTATATCTGACTCCTATGGGATATGAGTTAAACAATAAAACAGACAAATAAATGAATAAATATATTAGATAGTGTCTTGACAGACAATAAATTTCCCCTCGGGCTTGTTTGCTTTATATCAAAGCATGGCAGTGAAATACAATATACTGGATGAATACTGCAAAAACCTGTCTGAAGGAAACACAGGTTATCTCTCTGCAACACAAAGACTCTGAGAGAGGGATAATCAAAAAAAAAAATAGGAGCATTAAACCAAAAAACTTTAAATGTATTGGGATTGCCCCATTACTGTCTTAAATCAATGGGATAATTCACTATAACCACACATACTAGAAATTAAAAAGCTTCAAAACAGCCCCAAAAAAATAAGCCAGAGGCTTACTCATAAACAGGCCCGCACAAAACCTCCACAGGATTCATAGGTGTTTGTTTATTCTGACAGTAATAGAACATTTGAAAACAATTTCTGCTATAAAAAAGACCATAATACTAAAAAGTCTACAAATAACTTCAGGGCTTGTTTATAAGTAGGTTTATGCAGTATCTGTGTTTAGAATACAGATGAAAAAGTCTTAAAAATGAATTAAAATATGGTAAAATGTGTTACACAGATACAGAGTATTGAAGGAATCAAATAATTATTCATCTGAAAATAAAATCATAAGTACATCATTTTACAAATGGACAATTAGACATATTTTAAACATTTGAATGATGTGTAGTTACATGAGATGAACAGATAGACAGAGAGACAGATAGATAGATAGATAGATAGATAGATAGATAGATAGTCTTTGATCCACCAGACAGTCCAAAGTATGAGAGGAGAAATTCATTCTGCAAACAAGCAGTCTCTGTTGAAGCAAAGAAACCAACCACACTGACCCGTACATCCCAAGCCACAGAGCAAGGATAAACGGCAGGACCTCAACAGCCATCCACAAACACACAGCAGCCACTGTCACTGCCTTAGTAATCCAACACACAGCCGCTCTGTCCACAAACACTGCACTGAGTTATGGAGAGAGTTTGCAGCAGATGGGCTCCAAACAGCAGGAAACAACATAATGTTGGGACTGAGTCAAAAAATGTACATTTTAATGATTTGTGTAGTAGAGGAACACAACTAAAGAAAAACTGCATGCTTCAATACTAACATGTCAACCATGAGCCCAAAACAACTGAGATTAGTGCATCTCTAAATGTAACAATAAAACTATTTATAACAGATGTCAGATGTAACAACTTTAAAATGCATTTAGTAATTAATTTTCTTAATTCATATCCCAGTTGAGGTAAAAAAACGTTTCTTTGATGTGTAGTGGCCACCATCAACACCAAATGTTGGCTATTTTCAGCCTCAAACACATTTAACGGGGCAGACGTGGCCTAATGGTTAGGGAGTCGGGCTTGTAACTGAAAGGTTGCGGGTTTGAGTCCCAAGTCTGGCAGGGATTGAAGGTGGGGGGAGTGAATCAACAGCACTCTCTCCACAACTTTGAGCACCAAACCCCGGGGCGCCCACTAGCAATATGGCTACCCACTTGGATGGGTTAAATGCAGAGCACAAATTCTGAGTATGGGTCATACTTGGCCACATGTCATGTCGTTTCCTAAAGCCACATACCATGGTCCGAACAGGAGTTTGAATGCTCCTCCTGTCCCCCACCACCCCACCCTGGATTGCCGTCAGACTGTATCTTTTGATTAAGAACAGCGTATGTTTTTGTCATCAAAGTGGCAGCTGTTTACTCCCATTGCTAGTTAAGAACAATGCAGGAGAAGGCGGCAAAATTTAGAGCGTTGCTCACCTCACTTTTTATACTTTGGTTTTGAACCTTTGTTTTTGTTTCCAAAGTGTCAAGACATTTCAGCTATCTGTCACAAATGCACTGCATTTGTTCTAAAGAACGTGGGAGTTCATTTCTGCTGAAGGTGAGCATAAAGGAGATATATACGTTCTCTCTGCTTGCAGTGCGTCAGTCTTGCTTGTCAAGAAAGCAAGTGAAAACACACAAACACAGTCATACATCATTCATAGTAATTCAGTTCAGCGATTTAGTGCAATTTTGTTCATATCAGCAGCAAACTGTATCAGAATGTCCACATATGTAGAGAAGTTCGGAAAACAGAGTTTAGCTTTGAAATGAATCAAACTCTGGTGTCAAATGAACACTGGTGTGCACCAAAAGTGCTAGCTTGAAAGCACTCCAAACAGGGAATGAGTAGAACTTTGAGAATGGTTCACATTCAATATCTTTGGAAATGTGATTTTTCTGCAAGAACAAAATCAATGCAGGGCTACCCATTAAGCACTGAGACCCACTAACAAGTGTGATCCCGTTCTGTTATCCCAGCAGGGCCTCAGCTGAGCATTGGTGCTTTGTTTCAGATCTTCAACAATTTACTGTCGTCCTCTACTGAGACGACCTCACGTGACCTCTGCTAACAGGGGCAGTTCGAACCGCAGCCAGGTTAAAGACCGCTGTGCAACGGATGGGGCTCTGCATGACAGACAGACTTCAGATCCCCCACAGAGTGACAAAAAAGCCAGGCAGACAAACATATGTGCATGAGCGCACACACACTCATAGAGAACCCTGGAGCCTGTGGAGCCACCTGGCCAGACGGGCTGATGGCACCGATTTTGAGCGATCACTGCCTCACATACTGACAGCTCCAAGGGGAAACAAACCAACACCCCCAGGGATGCACTGCACAAACAGTCCAGGCTCTTACTCGTTATTCTTACTCTCTTCTGCTTTTAGGAGATGTGAGCCAATATTCAAATTTCCGTGCTTGGTGCCAAATCTAAACAACTGTGATGGAATGTCTCACCACTGTTTATTACACTCTGATATAAGTTCAGTGAATAAATATGATAGGATCAACTTATTTAGTACCAGAAGAAGAGAGAGAGAGGAAAAGTATTGAGACAAGATACGAGGAAAGGACAATTTGAGTGAAGGAGACAAGAATACAAGATGAGACAAGTAGAGTAGAAAAGATGAGATGAGAAAAGAGATGATGAGATGGGATGAGCTGAAAAAACAGACAATAAAAGAAGAGAGGACAGGAGAAAAGACAAGATGAGACAAGATAAATTGAGACAAATGGAGAGGAGAACAGAGACGAGAAATCAAGAAAGGAGAGAAAAGGAGAAGAAAAAAAACTAAGATGATATGAGGAGAGACGAGAGGACAAGAACAGTGGAAATGAGATAAGACAAGCTGAGAAAAGACAAGCTGAGACAAGGTGAGAGGAAAGGATAAAGAACAACAATAAAAGTGGACAGGTGAAGAAGAGATTACAAAAACTGAGGACAGCAGAGATGCCAAGATGAGAGAAAATGCAAGACAAAAGACAAGAACATTGCACATAAGACAATAAAAGACAAACTAAGATGAGATGAACAGTGAAACAAAATGAGACGAATAGAAAAGAGGATAAGATGAGACAAGATGAGAGAAGAGATAAGAACAGAGAAGATGAGACAAACTAGGATGAGCAGTTAAGAGACAAAAAAAAGACAAGAGAAAGAAAAGAACCGAGAAGAGGATTCAATACAACATGAGAGAGGAAAAGTGAAAAGACAAACTGAGACGAGATGAGAACTGAAAACAACATGAGACGAGAAGAGAGAATAGACAAAAAAGACAAGTCGAGACAAGAAGAGAAGAAGAGAGACACAAGAGAAAACACAAGAGAAAGACAAGAATAGAGGACACAACAGCCTCAAGTCAAATTGAGAAAAGATGAGCAAGATATCCTGAAAACAAGATGAAATAAGGAGAAGATAGGAGAGATGACAAGACAAGATGAGACAAGAGACAAACTCAGAGGTGAAGTGAAGAGATAAGAACAGAGAAGATGAGACAATATGAGATAAAATAAAAGACAAACTGAAATGGGACAAGATAAGAGGTGAAGACAAACTGAAGGACGAAGAGAGATGAGATGAGACAATGTAAGAAAAGAGTAGAGGACAAAATAAGAAGACATGACAAGATAGGAAGAGAAGAAGCGAGAGACAAACACAAGAGAAAGACAAGAACAGAGGACACAACACAGGACAAGAGCCTCAAGTCAAATTGAGAAAAGATGAGCAGGACGTCTTGAAAACAAGATGAAACAAGGAGAAGATAGGAGAGACGACAAGACAAGATAAGACAAGAGACAAACTAAGAGGTGAAGAACAGAGGAGAGGAGACGATATGAGATAAAATAAAAGACAAACTGAAATTGGATAAAATAAGAGGTAAAGACAACTGAAGGAGGAAGAGAGATGAGATGAGACAATGTAAGAAAAGAGAAGAGGAACAGGGGAGAAGAGACAATATGAGAAAAAAAGACAAACTGAAATGGGACAAGATAAGAGGTGAAGACAAGCTGAAGAAGGAAGAGAGATGAGATAAGACAATGTGAAAAAAGAGGAGAGGACAATATGAGACAAAATAAGAAGAAAAGAGAGAATATCCTGAAATAAAATAATAGCTGTGAAGAGAAGAGAAGAGAAGAGAAGAGAAGAGAAGAGAACAGTATAGATGGGGGTGGATGGTGTTGTCTTAGTCCTGTGATGCTCTCTAGAGAGCTTAGGATCATAATGAGCAGTGACATCCTCAGCGTCTTCACACAACACTTCAATTAAACGCATTAAGGTCTAATCAGTCCTCTGTTACCTGATAAGAGCAGGTGGGCGATTGCATGTGCCTGAGCAGTCAGGGGAAAACATCTGAAGCTCTACTGATACAGTGCACGACTCTCAAAAAAAAAACAGCTCTTTTTTTGACAAACTGTTACATGGCTAATTGGACACAGAGTCCAGCGATGATAATTAAGAAGCAGCACTTCGACTTGAGCTATTTTGATGGCACTCAAAGCGTGTTCTCACCTTTCTAGCACAACATGAAAACTAAAGAAAAACACAACAACAAACTTGCATAACGGATACAGCATAATTAATTACCACAGTATAGAACAGTTCAATAAACAAAGAAATAAAACAGTCATTTAAAATATTCTAAACACACATCATCACTTTGTGTGCCAGGAGTATGTGGAATCGTGTGGATTTTATATGGAAAAACAAACAATAACATTGTTCACAAAAACATTTTTCACTATTCAGTAGGAGTGTAACCGTACACAGATGTTACGGTTCGGTACGTACCTCCGTTCGAGGGTCACGGTTCGATACAATTTCGGTACCACAGAAAAAAAAACAAAAAAAAAACAAATCTACTATGCTAGGTTTCTTTTCATTTATTTTAAACAAACTAATGTAAAAATACTAAATATTATATAAAATTAATGTCATATATAGGTTATAAAATCTGTACATATATACATACAAGGAATACATACTTGAAATATATTTAATTTAGTTAACTGATAGACAAGGAAAAAAATGTAACGTAGCCTATATTTGCTGAGTTTCAATTCAGTTTTAAGCAACATTCTGTTTTTTGCTTAAAGTGATTTTGCTGGCATGAGGAAAGTTGAAGTAATCATGTCAGCGCACACAAACACAAAAAATATCAGTTCCAGGCTTCCAGCATTGCTAACTTGACAGTTGGTAACTTACTTTATCAAAATAAAACACAGTGAACCAAACATCAGCGCGCCCGCCTCACTGTGTCACCGTTAGAATGCGACTGAAGTACAAAGTCACCAAAACCAAAAACAAATAATAGTTTAGCATTTGGATGCATCGCAACTATGGAAATATTATGGAATATTTGGATTTGTGCTGAATGCGAGAGGTAGGATACAAGAGCACAAAGCTCCATTTTGCAGACAGTTGAGTGCGCAAGTCTTAAAAGTAACGTTATAGTACTCCTTTGTCAGGAGACGCGTTCAGAATCAGCACATGATCACTGTCTAGTGAGCTTTGTTTTTCAAGTGCGCAACTCCTGGCATTCGCTGTTCTTCAGCCGGCAGTTATCATTCAGCATTGTATTTCTGCAGGCGCCCCCTTCTGGATTTAGGGTGAATTGCCTGTATTTGTTGTAAGGGCTCATGCACCGAACCGAGATGCCCATACCGTGACGGTTTGGTACGTATACATGTATCGTTACACCCCTACTATTCAGACTCTTTTATCAAGACAAACTGATGATGAAAACAGGTGCCTGTCAAATTTTAATAAAATAAGATAATCAAATCCACATTTATAACGGAGTTTCAACATATTTAAATTAAAGTTCAACGTTAAATTTGATCAAAACTCATTCATGGTGCAGATCAGCTATAAATATGCCATTGTTATTCAGTTTGGTTTAGCTGTTAGCTTGGTCCAGTTAGACGTCTTGTAGATGATGGCAACTATATCATTCTGTGAACAAAAACCCTTTTTCTCCATTGATGGCTGGCTCTGTATTTTGCTGAAGGATAAAAAAATACAAAAAATACAAAATAATTCCCTAATATTTCATAGTAGATGTTTTACTAGTCTCCAATTTTTTTCTTAAAAGCATGAAACAGCATTAGCTAAAAAATTGCGACTGAAATGAATGGGAGATATTACAGACTTTGCTGTGTGCTGCTAGTGGTGCAGAAATCACACACTGCACTTAAAAAAAAAGTAATATTTGTGATCATAAGGTATCTTATTATAAAAATGATCATGATCGGTTCAAAGACCCTTAGCACAACAGTTACTAAGCTGCCATTTTTAATATTATTATGCAAACAGCAGATTTCGGTAATCACAGAACTGAATACTAACAAAACACAGCACATTTCACTTCTTGTTTTACAAAAGCGTCGCAGAGACAAGAGAACTGCTCTTCCTTCAATGTTTGATCAACCTTAGACATAAAAGCTATTATTTCCTGCCAAGCACATAAGGGTAAAGGTCAACTTCCCACCTCTTATTTTGAAACTATTTCTGCAGGCAAGAAGCTCCTCTCACAGCTCTTATTCTGATGTAGGTTTGCAGTAATCTTTGAATCTGTCCACCTCCCGTAGAGAAGAGTTATTCAAAAATACACTGTACTGCACTCTGCACCAGACAGGAAGTGCCTAAGATTAGACAGGCCCAGATGAACTGGATGCAGACACATTCATCCTGAATTTTAAAACCCTAGAAGATCCTGTCAGCAACACCATAGATACTACAGGCATCTCTGTATTTCTTGTCCAGCCAAAGATATCATTAACTCAGTTCCAAAGTTGCCTACCAGGACAATATTGTAGGGCATCATAGACCTGTTCCAAACAGCAGACAGGATTGCATGTATCCTTCACGGATTATGCAATGCCAGAATATACTGTGATAAACTCAGTTAGGTCTGATTGTAATTTTATTTTAGAATCGTTGAAGTCATGGTTTAAAATTGCCACACAGGCTCACTGGAAATAGGTGACTGTGCCTACAGTTGGGCTGTAAAACACATACAACTTTCCTTCCTTTCCACACAACGTTCCTTTTTACACAAATTATGATTATAAGCATAGATTAAAGATGAATACTTAATCTCATACATTGTATAATTGACAGAGAGGTGCTTGTATGTATATTCGGATGAACGTATTACAAATGAATTACATGGCCATTCTATAGTGTGAATATTAGAAAGAATGATTTAAAAGAGAAAAAAGAAAAATTAGGGAGAATCAATAAATTATGAATAATGCTATTGTGTGAATAATTTGTAATCATGTAATCCAAAATAACTGTAATATGATTCTGAGCATTTTACAATGTAATACAATCTAATTACACTACGGCCCAGTTTCACAAACAGGGTTTAGACTAACCTAGGTTTAGGCTATAGTTCAATTAGGACATTTAAGTAATGTTTATAAATGTGCCTTAGAAAAAAAAAAAAAAACACATTACTGGTGTGCATCTTGAGACAAAACAGAGGCACTAATATATTTTAAGATCAGTCAAAGCAATTATCTTTCAGTTGAAACAGCTCAGACCTACATTTTAGTCCAGGGCTAGGCTTAAACCTTGTCTGTGAAACTGGGGATATAAGTACTTTACTTATGGTGTTTACAAAATTGTGAAAGTTAAATTCAGAAATGGTAATCATACATATAAATTTTAACTCAAAATCTTGTTAAAAAAAAGTATAATACATGTAACATATTGAAAGGTTTTTCAGTGGAAAGTATAGATAAAAACTCTTCTATTTACTTAAAAAAAACACTTGCAAGTTTAGATGGTAGACATATCTAAAAACATACTGGTTGCATAAATTCAATATTCAAGCAAGTAAACAGTTACAAGTCTACAGTATCAGTTACTAAATTCTATAAAAAATAAGGTAAGATGGTGTAATTCTTGCTCATGATTACCAGTTGTTCATCCTTCACAATGAACTTCTTTCAGTAACTGCATGTTTTCACAATGTTCAGTTTCGTGGTTACCTTGAATGTCATCAGATATGCGTTGGTCTAGGGAAGTGGGAGTGTGTCGAGATTGACGTGCGAGTTTTTGTGTAAGCGAGGTCTTGTCAGTGAATTTCTTAGTGGTTAAGGACAGAAACAAAGTCTCAGCTCTGTCTTTGACCGGGGTTAGCCCGACCTGCTGGCTGGAAATGCAAGGTCTCAAAGATACAACTGAACACACCGACTCTGCTCTACAGTCTCAGTGAGACACTTTTATTCACCTTGTACCTTGTAAAATAATATCCTAACTGAAAAGGAACCTTACGAATGAAACTGAAAACACACATATATACAGTTATACATGAAGTGCCACGGTGAGGCCCTGAAGATATGAAATTTTCTAAAGGTGTGACTACAACCACAAAAATGTTTACGCTTGTTCCTTCATGGCTCAACCAAGGCCTGTCATAAACAAGATTGTACATGTTGATGAAAAAACACTCTGAACAACTCTTTACAACTAGTTTTAGGAATCAAAGGATTAAACAAAGCTTTTTGACATTCCAAGCCTTAATACAATTCCAAAACATCTAGCTATATATAGGACATTTTTAGAAGACATATCTCATCTGTGGTCTTCTGTCTGCCAATCTGTCTGCCTAACCACTTAGTCAATCTCATAACGGCATATGTCATTAGCAAAGTCCCCGTCAGGGCAGATGTTCATTCACCCCCTGCCTTCTGCCACCTGCTCCAGCCACCGTCAGTCCAGAGGTGGCTTCATACGTGCCTCGTATCTCAAGCCGTCACTGTGACAGAAAACCACAGGCCCACATCCATCATTACGCTGTACTTCTCTGTAGGCCATTATGATCTAACTACTGCTGGGCAAACGGGTGTTTGTGGGGTGATTTTAAGGTACATTTTTTTGTAAGATAATCAAAACTGCATTGCGTCATACAGTATCAAGTTAAATTAATACATTTTAATACCTGTCGTGGTATAATTATTTCTTCAGGAAGATAACAGGATTGAAAGTTTTGTGTTTTATCTATTTGGCTTTCAAAGTTTTGTGCTTAAGGTCATGAAACTCTAAGATGCTTCTTAGAATGAGAATTGAAATGTGATGTATTCACAGGGTTGGTAGTTTATGCTTTCACATTTTATTTAACTTTAAAGGTTTTGTGCATGAGGTCATAAAATTATAAGATGTTTCTTAAAAGCAGAATTTAAATGTGATGTTTTCACGGTGACAGGAAGGTAACAGGGCTGACAGTTTTATGTTTCTGCATTTTATGTATTGCAATTTAAATGCTTTGGGTGTAAGGTCATGCAACTAAAGAATGCTTTTTAGAAACATAATTTAAATGTGATGTTTCCAGGGTTACAGGAAGGTAACAGGGTTGACAGTTTTATGTTTTTACGTTTTATGTATTTAACTTTTAATGTTTTGTGCATGAGTTCATAAAACTATAAGATGTTTCTTAGAAATATAATTTAAATATGATGTTTTCAGGGTTACAGGAAGGTGACAGGGTTGACAGTTTTTGTTTTCACTTTTTATGTATTTAACTTTTAATGTTTAATGCATGAAGTCATAAAACTAAAAGATGTTTCTTAGAAATATAATTTAATAATTTCAATCATTTAATCATGATACTAACATATGCTGACAGTTGACATTTTAAGATTGTACCCTACTGCTTTGTCCTTGTCCTTGTTCACTTCTTAAAAAAAAGGAACACAGATGATCTAATATAGCTGACATATAATCTGTGGAGACAACTTCACATCTTTTTACTAAACACAGAAAATGGGTCAGGCAAAAAGAGAAATTAGCACACAAAAAAAGTTTACAATAACAAAACGTTAGAATTTTTGCTGATATGCAACATAATACATTAGTATTTGTTAAAGATACGTATATAAGGGGCAAATGTTTTGCAGAATGTCCCAGCTGGTTTACATGGCCAGACTGGCAAGTTGCATTTTTATTATCAATAAACTATGCAAACCTGTTTCCATGGCCAAGGTAAGAAGTGCTTGCTGCAGTTTTTAGTTCAGTGAACTAGATAATACTGTTGGCAATAAATGTGTTGGCATATGTTAAGTTTGTGGTCTGATTTGAGGGTGTAGCTTTATTTATTTATACATTTTTGAGCTGACATGCTGATTTCATGACCTGCTGGGTCCAGTTTTATGAGACGTGGCTCACGGGGAATTACACAAACCAGTCTTACTACCATTAGCTGAGATCATAAACTTCTGTTCTGGGGTAGATTTGTGCCAGTGACATTTCCAAAGGAAGGAAAAAGTGAATTAACCCCAAATCATGAATAAAACAAAATCAATCCCCAAGACAAATGTGAAAAAACGACGCTAAATACTGAGATGCCAAGTACTTGTTTTAAAATACAAAATGATGCATTGTAACAATTGTACAATTCTACAAAAACTTTCCCTGTGTTTGTTTAAATTTGAACAGCTTGTGATTCTGAGCTCTGATGACCCATACGTGCTCTCCTATAGTAAAAGCCTTGCGCTTGTGAGGTGCTAAATAGGGCTGCTTTGCCAACAGGAAATAAATTGTTCAGGCTTTGAGTTCGAGCGGCCCTTTTATCGGTCACTGACCTCACTCCGTTAACCAGATGGAGCTGCAGCGAGGCTGTAATTCCCTAATAAGGACGTCCATACCTCCCAGCCACCCTCTGAACACTAAATTTGAGTGAGGAGGAGGTCTGGCAGCCGGCCGATCCCCCACATTCCCATAATCCTTTAGTAAGGCTCCTGACTCTGTGGCTAGTGTTCAATCCATTCTCCGCATTTAGAGTGTGTTTAGAGTAGAGGAGAAAGGGATAAGCTGTTAAAGGAAAGTGGTGAAAAAGGAGATAAAGAGTGAAAGAAGAGACCTGGGTGATGACTTTCATATATGCACTTTCTGCAGAGAGACGCTGAGGTGAATGACATGATGCTTTTGTTTACTTCACAAAAACAGAGTGAAATGTAGAGGTTGCAATGCATGATACATAACATTCTGGCTAGATGCATGTGAAATATGCCCACGCAATAAAAGCCTTCATGCCAAGTCAAGTCATATATTTATAAAGCACATTTAAAAGTCAGCGGAGGCTTAGCCAAAAACAAAAAGAAAAACAAAACGGGGAAAGAAAAAAAAAACAAAAAAATCAAAGTGGCAACATCACAATCGGAAGCGTTAGACCTTAGTGACATTAATCCTGGCACAATTAAATAGCATATGCAAAATTAGGGGCTTTGCCACAGGTGAAGATTTACAGTGAACAGTATGAATTCATGAAACATGAGCAGAAAAGATTATTATACTCTTATTATATATAAAGAATGGTTTTTATAATTTATACAAGATTTATACATTCTGCTTATGAAGCCCATTTTATAGAAAAGCATCAATATTCTGCTTAATTTTTCAATTTGTTTTGCACAGAAGAAAATAAAATCATATGGGGAGGAAATAACTACTATGTACTTATATTTTAATTAATCTTTTGGTACAATGCACTTTTTGAGTACACACGTTTTTAAATTGTACTTATATTTAAAAAAAATATATATATCTGCATGTAATTACATTTGTAAATAATTGCTGTAAGTACATTTATAATTGCACTGCTGACCCATCCCTTGCACCTTAACCTTCCCACACCAACCTTACCTGTATCCCACCTTAATAGCAGCAAATGTGTTTTGCAATACAATATGAACACAATAAGTACATGGCACTTATTTTATTTATGTAAGTACACAGTAGTTAAGGCCGCCTAATATAAAGAATTGCTATTTTAGGGTGAACTACCCCTTTAAATGCACTGTTTGCAAGTTCTTTTTACAGAAAATCTAAAAGATAGAACTCCACAACACCACACTGGTTGATCTCAATTTATGAGGATTCGTCTTTGCTTACATTGTGTCCACCCATCCGCTCAAGAGTTGCGAGAATACTGGTCCTCTGGTCCTGCAAGTGAACTTTCCACAAAGCGCAAGCCACGCGCAAAAACCCTTTTCATGCAAAATAAATCAAAAGTGGCTTTGAGGTAGGAATATAAATCAGAGGGCTTGGGTTACGTACAGATGGGTGGACCTAACACTCGCCTCAAGGAAGACGCTCAGCATGTGTGTTTGAGTGTATAGGTATATATTTATTTAGGACTGAGCACAGTTGTATATGTGTGTGATTGAATATGTGTGTGCGATCTTTTAGATCCCAAGGGGCTCATACTGCTGGACATTTTGATGTTGCTTATTTTAATGTATAATGGGTTTCTACCTTACAGCGATTCAGTGTGTGTGTGTTTGGAAACATGTTTGTGTTTAGACTGTGGACAAGTTTTGCTTGGACTACATTCGGCCAAAATCTGCTATTGTGTTATTTATGGTTTAAAATATTCCTTATATGGTTTTTGCTGTTAGCATGGTTTGAATTTATTACTGAATACCTGAAGATAATATTTTATAAACGCTTAGCCATTACGAGAGTGCCTTCATACCACTAACTAAAAACAGAATTAGCATGTTTGCCATGCCATACATTTTACCAAGTATCTTGGTATCTAGGTGTACATAATAGTATTTCTTATCTGATTTCATTCATATTGTATTACAGTACGCCCATAGTACTGATTTGTTTGTTTGTTTTTGTTTTGGTAGTGTACCTTCAAGCAATGTTGGGTAAATTTACATATACAAGTAATGCATTACAATATTGCATTACTCCATAAAAAAAGCAGCTAATTGCATTACTTATTTAAATTTAATGGAAAGCAATGTGTTACGTTACTTTTGTGTATCTTTTGTCACTTGGGCTGGGTCATTTTGCTCTCTTTATCAATAATAAAAAAAGGAAACACAAATGTTATGTTTATCTGGTAACACTTTAGTATAGGTAACAATTAACCAGTTGCTTATTAGCATGGCTTTTAATAACATATTGACTGTTTATTAGCACTTATAAAGGACCTATTCTGCATGACCATATTCTACATCCCTAATTCTACCCAAAAACTGAATATAACAACTACCTTGCTAACTATTAATAATTAGGAGTTTATTGAGGCAAAAGCCGTAGTTAATGGTTTGCTCATAGCGAGAACTGGACCTTACAAGGAGAAGTCCACTTCTAGAACAACAATTTACAGATAATGTACTCACCCCCTTGACATCCAAGATCTTCATGTCTTTCTTCCTTTAGCCGTAAAGAAATTATGTTTTTTGAGGGAAACATTTCAGGATTTTTCTCCATATAATGGACTGATATGGTGCCCTGAGTTTGAACTTCCAAAATGCAGTTTAAATGTGGCTTCAAACGATCCCAAATGCGGTTGTAAATGATCCCAGCTGAGGAAGAAGGGTCTTATCTAGTAAAACGATCAGTTATTTTCATTAAAAAAATACAATTTAAATACTTTTTGATCTCAAACGCTCGTCTTGTCTTGCTCTCCCTGAACTCTGTGTATTCTGGTCCAAGACAGTTAGGGTATGTCAAAAAATCATTTCAAAATCATCCTACATTGCTGCAGAAGTACCGACCCAGTCTTTGCAAAGTGGACATCAAACATCCTTAACAAAAAAGGTAAAACAGCGATATAGAACGATTTTGAAGTTGAGGGAGAACATGAGATGGGAGTTTTTTTGACATACCCTAACTGTCATGAACCAGAACATAAACAGAGGTCGGGAAGAGCAAGACAAAATGAGCGTTTGACATAAAAAAAAGTATATAAATTGCATTATTTTTATGAAAATAACCGGTCGTTTCCCCTTCTTCCTCGGCTAGGATCGTTTACAGCCGCATTTGGAATCATTTGAAGCCGCATTTAAACTACATTTTGGAAGTTCAAACTCGGGGCACCATATCAGTCCATTATATGGATAAAAATCCTGAAATGTTTTCCTCAAAAAAAAAAAAAAAACAACAAATCTGTGTGACTGAAGAAAGAAAGACATGAACATCTTGGAGGGTCAAGGGGGTGAGAACATTATCTGAAAATTGTTGCTCTGGAAGTGGACTTCTCCTTTAAAATAAAGTGTGACTCTTTATCTACCGTCATTTTTGCTTCTTAGTACGGTTGAATAGGATTAACAAAGGTCAGCAGCAAAAGACATTGGTTAATAAAATGGGATTAAATACATATAGGATATTTGTGTTAAGATATTTAATTTTTGCAGGATTACATCATATTCTGAGTTTGCATTTCACTGTTTTTATTCATTTTGAGGAATACTAAATCTGTTTTTGTGCAAGTAAGATGAGTAAATGCATGTTCACATTTAATCTAGAACTACAGTAAGCATCATGTTTACACAGTGCACACAACGACCCACTTATCTCAACATGGAGACGGGAGAGCTGTAAGTCAATACATGGAAAAAAAGTAATATTTTCTTATAAATTAAAAAAAAAAATGCATTACTTTACTTTACTACAAAGATTTGATGCAAATCATGATTTGAAAGACTGCTAGGCAAGGTAAACACTGCATCATCACAGAAATTAGGACACATCATTTTGTTGGGTTCTAGAGCAATGTGCAAAGACATAAAACAACATTCCAAACCCATTTCACTTATGTAATGACATTTTTTAGTTAATCTAGACATTCAATCAGAAAAACATGTTCGGTGAAATTTTATCCATCACAACTGATTATGAAACTCGTCTCAATGACAGACGGCTGGAGGGGAGGGGTGAAAAACAATTTTTTTAAAGAAAACCTCTTGTGTGCCAATTAATCATGAATTTGTATTAAGCAACTGAAGGTGTATACCTGGAAAACAATTAATCATCATCCAATTAAACTGATATTTTACTACTTTCCAGTAGACAGCAAATATGGCCTATAAAACTGGAAGTGGTCTGATGGTCTACACAATACGACACAATGAAAGGACTATAAACCTCAATTTCACAATTTTAAACAAGAGCAGCCGTTCATACCACTTTTGAGAAGTACTGAAACTGTACCATGGTACAATGATAGTATTACCATGGCTCTCGATATATACAGTACTTTATACAGTATAGCCATTTTTATATTTGATGATACTCAAAGTCTATGGTAGTACTAAGGTACTTGTTTGGTAAGCAGGCAGACTTGTAATGGCTGAAAAATCAGTGAAATATTACTATCTTCAGGTATTTAATATATGCATCAAATCATGCTAACAGTGCAAAACTCATAAGGAATCATTTAAATCATACATAACAGCAGTAACACATTGCTTTGATGTAAACCAAGACACTTAATTATTACCATATCCATGTCGATGGTATTTACTTGGTATTCTAAGATACTTTAAATAATACATGGCATGGCAAACATGGTAATACCATTGGCACTTTTACATACTTTTTAGTTAGAGGTATGAAGGCACTCTTGTAATGGCTAAACATTCATAAAATATTACTATCTTCAGGCATTTAATATATCTATCAAAACACACTAACAGCAAAACCTTTTTAAATATTTTAAACCATAAATAACAGATTTGAGCAGAATATAGTCCAAACAAGATTTGTCCAGCCTAAAAGCAAACACGATTCCAAACACACACACAAGCATTAGTCCGTCAGTAGCTTATTTTAGCCTTGTTGGTACCTAGTCCAAATACCAGGGCATTTCTGGTTGTTGTCTGAAGTTATATAGGATGACTTACCTTGGCTGCTCCAATCTGCTCTTTCCGGAATCTCTCCAAGGGTGTGATCAGAACATCATCAGCATTCTGTATCTGCAATCAAGCACAGACATACAGTATTTCATGAGAAAACAGTCTTGATTAAACTACACTTTTGTGAAGTTCACAGCTTGAATTAAAGTTAGAAGGCATGCCAAAGGCTGAGAATTTTAACAAGCTCACTACTATGAGCAAATTTGTGGTGCGAGTTTACATTTTTGCAGCAGGCTTGTGAGAACATTCACACCAACGCTTCAGAAGAGCAGTAATGATTAGTGTGATAAAACTACATTCATCAGTATTCATTTAATAAGAACTCCAGAGCACACTGCTGCAGTTCACTCCACTAACTATTAAAATGAAGAAAATGAGCAATAATATGAACATTGTGAATTTGAGCGATAAAGAAATAAGAAAATGTCTTTTTTGTTTTAAATGGGTCATGAAATACCGGCACTGTCAGAGTCAAGAGAAATATGGCTATCAACAAGCAAAGAGGGAGTTTTACGTCCACAGATACAGCAGGCATGCATTTAAACTCTGAAATATGTCTCTATATCTCTGGGCATTATAATATGTGCTCTAAAAGCCCTTCACAACACACTGACACTGATAACAGGAAACTCTGTCGGTTACAGCATTGGTCTGTGAGTGTGTGTTTGCACACACTGCTCCACAGATCCAGAGAATTTACAATGGTGTTGCTATGCTTTTCTGGTTATTTGCTAGGACTCTGCCAGGCAGTTGATAGGATGTTCTAGGTGGTTGCTAGCCCATTGATAGAGTGTTCAATGGGTGTTCACTCTGGCTTTGCAAGAATGTTGCAAGGTGATTGCAGTGCTGGTCCTCCCTATACGCAAAGTACGTAAGTTGCGTAGGGCCTCCGAACCACCAGGGGTCCCCCTTGCCCTCAGAGATGATTTAATGACTATGGCCGAGCGATTAATGCCACACACCGACAATTCCACATGCTGTTTTTTTCCTTTAAAGCGGCCTGCTGTCAGCCGTCCTACATAACATCCCAATCAGTCAAATCATATAACGTTACAGGGCTGCTGTAATATACAGTCTCCTGCCAGGCATGCTCCATACTAAAAGTGTTAAAAGCTCATCAAGCCACGAAAGAGACGCTGTTCCCCAGGCAGCTTCCTGTGCGCGCGATCCAAGACGGTGCAAAAACCCAGACAAACGAGCTACTTTGTCCTTTGGGTGTGCGCTTAAACCATAGACTGTAAAAAAGACGGATGACACGTCTCCGCTTCTTCCACTATAGAAAAGCGAAGCCAAAGAATCCTCAGTATAGCCGCTGTCATCTTGAGAAAATGACGTCACTTGAGTCTGTGCAGTAGTGATTAATTTAGAGCCTGAGTCTACCAAATGAATCACCACTGCTCTAACTCAGGCTCCAAATGAATCACTACTGCTCAGAGTGGGGCTCCAACGAATCTGTGCAGTAGTGATTCATTTGGAACTTGAGTTAGAACAGTAGTGATTCATTTGGAACCTGAGTTAGAGCAGTTGTGATCCATTTAGAGCCAGAGTTAGAACTGTAGTGATTCATTTGGAGCCTGAATCTGCACAGCAGAAATTCATTTGGAGCCTGAGTCTGCACAGTAGTGATTCATTTGAAACTGAGTCTGCATATTAGTGATTCATTTAGAGCCTGAATCTGCACAGTAGAAATTCATTTGGAGCCTGAGTCTACACAGTAGTGATTCGTTTGGAACATGAGTCTGCACAGTAGTGTCTCATTGGGAGCCTGAGTTAGAGCAGTGGTAATTCATTTGGAGCCTGAGTCTGTGCAGCAGTGATTCAGTTATGTTTTAAGTTAAAATAAACAGATGGGAAAGTAATCATATGCTTGTCAGTATATTACATCATTGGGTCTTAAAGGTCTTAAGGCAGCCTAATAAATCTGCTGTTCGTCTCTGTCATTTAATGTTAACCAAACAACAAAAGAAAACCATTGTATATTTAATTAATATGGCGAAGACTATGCAGTGTTTTATTTACATTTAATTGCTCCAATCAATTTCTGTATAGTAGACTATTATTTTTAGTAGGCTAAATTATTTCATGTTTATCTTTTTTTCTTTTGTGTTTGTCCTACTGTATGCAGCTTTCTTCTTTTTATTGTATTATTGACTGGTTCAACTCATTGCTTGTTGACGGTGAAACTGCTCTGAATGAACTAGATAACAGGTTGGGGTCATTTTGGGGTTTTTATGAATGCACTGATAAAGCCCTCAGATAAAGTTTTGCTTAGGGTCCCCAGAATTCTAGGGCCGGCAGTGGGTGGTTACTATGGTGTTCTAGGTGCAAGGATGTTGAGAGGTGGTTGCTGATGTTTTCTGGGTGGTTACAAGGCATTGTTGGTGTGCTACTATGGTATGGTATTCCAGTTGGTTTCTAGGGCATTACTGGACGGATGCTAGGGTGTTCTGAGTGGTTGTTAAGGCATTTCTAGAATTTCCTAGGTGGTTGCTAGACAGACGGATACAGTACATAGACAGTGCTTGAATGGTTGAAGAATGCTAGAAGAATAAACATTTCTTGACACAATTTGCCCAGGTATCACAAAAGGCATCCTTTGCACATGTCATAATCAGAATATTTATTAAAGCCAAAAGAAGCTGATACTGTACAGAACCTAAATTGCTTTTATGTATTTTAAGATTTTTCATGTTGGGCCCAAGAATAACTCAGAGCAGCGTCCTAATTCACTAAAGGTCACCGGTGCCTCTGCACATGGTTGATGAATTATGTCTCACGGCAGTAGGCATGATTGGCTTCCTGTAGCGCTTTCTGTTGCACAGCTGAATCAGCCTACTTCAGAACATGCTGTTCATTCCTACAGGCATGTCATGGAGGGGGTGGAGAGTGTTGTCTATGATGTTGTCCAGCAGCTTGGACATCATTCTCCTCTCCTCTACAACCTCCAGATGCTTCCGTTTCTCTCCAGTGAAAAAGCCTGCTTTCTTGATGAGCTTGTTCATCTCCAGCATTACTCCCTGAGCCCCAGCTCACTACAGCACAGAACAAGGCAGGCACATTAACAGACTGAAAAAAACATGTGCAGCTACACACACTGAGATTTCGTTGCTCTGGCCCTTTTTCAAAAGATGAAGAGTCTCAGTGTTGTTTGTCCACTCTGTCATCTTATATTATATTATATTATATTTTTGTAATCTAATTAATTACTCAATGTGGTGCTCAATTAATTAAATTAATCACAAAATTAGTCAAGCATCACATTTTTCGCCGACAAAGACAATTTAAAGCCATTATTGTGTTAAAAGAGAAAAGCATCAAATAAACTAGTGCTGCAACTAACGATTATTTTGACAAGCGGTTAATTTGCCAATTATTTTTGCGTTTAATCAAATTTTTTAAAAAGCCATTTTTCATTTTATTGACAGAAATCACACTATTCCACATTCTGCCCAATGTCCTTCAAACAAACATGCCAACTGAATGCTATGAAACCATACATTGCTTAACAATTTATTAGACCACCTGTCATAATAAAGAGAAAACACAAATATTTTAGGAATCTGTTAGATTTAAAATTGTTTAAATCCAAAAATGTCAGTCATTTATTGGGCAAATGACAAACTGAAACAACTATTTATTCACAGATCAAAAATAGCCTCCTATGCCTTTCATAACAGCTTGCATTCTTGCTGGCATTGTTTATGTACTTTTTGACGGTAATTGGGTAATTGAAGAAAAAACACTATAAAGCGCTTGACTATTTTTTTCAGCCTTTCTTTCATAGATAACAGCAATAATTATATTATAGCATTAGAAATAGCCTGCTACTCTTACTAAAGAATTTACACATATTGGAGGACTAACCAATACAGAAAGCTAAAAAAAATTTGGTAATCACGAATACTGCTAGCTTGGAGCTGCAGTGGCACAAACCTTACATAATTTGGTAAAAACCTTACATAATTTTTTTTTAATACATTTGTTAAGCACTGTATATAGTGAACAGTTAAAATCTCTACATTAAAAATTAAAAGAATAATACAGATAATAAAAACGAATAAAAACACAAAACTGACAATATGTCCTGGTACAAACGTTTAGGTTATATAGTAACCATTATGGGAAAATTTACAGCGGCGACCAGGAAATGTTCTGCATTTTAGCTTTAAAAGATGTGGTACAGTCATTAGTTTTATCACATCTTGAGTACTGCCCTATAGTATGGTCAAATGCATCTGAGAAACACCTAAAAAAATTTCAGATGGTTCAGAACAGAGCAGCCAGGCTAGTGATTCATTATCCATTTTGGGCCAATGTTAGTGACATGCATAAAAAGTTATTCTGGCTGGCGGTAAAGGTTAAATTACAAGTATGATTGTTGGTATATTTTCACAAGGTAATCAAATATGATACTCCTTGTTTTTTCTTTGAAAAGCTTGTTTATGTGGGACTTAGACATGATTATAAAACACGTCAAGTGAGTAAGGCCCAACTTTTTTTTACAGAGTCCAAAAACAAATTTGATGAAAAAGACTGTACTTTATCGAGGCTCTGTTGCTTGGAATATGGTTCTTATAAATTTACGAAAGAGTAACTGTACATATGTATTTCAAAGAAAATGTGAAGATATGTTTGTAAATATGTAGATGTATATTTTAAGTGCTGCAACTGCTGCGATGTAGTGTTTTTTTTTTCTTCTTCCTTTTTTTTTTTTATCTATTTGTACGACTGTTTGTTTTGGATTGAGTTGTGGACCCCAGGAAGACTAGCAACCACTTTGTGGAAGCTAATGGGGATCCCAACAAACAATAAACAATATTTAGACAAGTACACGCTGTTATCCCTTTACAGTTCCTACTCTCATAAAATACTTGCACTACATGTTGTCTTTTAAACCTAAATTTAATGTTCTGCAACAGATATTTCAGCACAACTAATGTTTTTGCACATTAATTGTCTCCATATCTGTGTTCCTTCAGTCTGACGCTCGTGCTCATTCAGTAAAAATCTAAACTTAACACAGACTGTCAGGACGGACTTCTATGTAAAAATGGAAATGCTCGCTTGAATTTGCCACCATAAACTGCTCATAAACTGAAAGTTTTTGCGGTGAGGATGCGAACGCATCTGTCAACGTGCCTGAAGTTGTACGTCAGGGGTGTCCAAACTTTTTTTTAAAGGGGGCCAGATTTGATGACCTGGACACACCTGGGGGGCGGATGCTTCTCTCTCTTTCCCTCTCTCCCTATATATATATATATATATATATATATATATATAACAAAATAACAAAAATATATTTGGCCTATATTTCATTACTCTCTTACATTACATTCAATTGGCCTTTACACTACCAGTCAAAACTTTTGGAACAATAAGATTTTTAATGAAGTCTCTTCTGCTCATCAAGCCTGCATTTATTTGATCCGAAGTACAGCAAAAACAGTACAATTTTGAAATATTTTTACTAATGAAAATAACTGTTTTCTATTTGAATATATTTTTTAAATGAAATGAAATATATGAAATGAAATATATTTTTTCATTTATTCCTGTGAATTCAAAAAATAATTTTTAGCATCATTTCTCCGGTCACATGATGCTTCAGAAATCATTCTAATATTCTGATTTGCTGCTCAAAAACATTTATTATTATGTTAAAAACAGTTTAAATCACTGTGACATCCGTGGTTTGTATCGGAGACCTCTGCTCCAAACTCAAACGCTTCTCACGGAATCTCTCAGTGCTGTTTAGTGGTCGCGTAATCGAGATCAGTCAAAAAGTAAACGCATTTGTTCTGAGATCGCGCTGCACTGTCTTTAGGCAGAGCTAATGGTCCATGCAGTGCCAGCATGATTCATAAGTTGCGTTCTCACGCTTTTGGTGCGTTAAGGAATTTGTGCACGGCAAAGAAATGGCAGCGCATATCTTATCAAATTGTTATTGCTGCGTTTAACTGCTAAATCTGGTCAAAAATCAAGTGCTGTCACCTTGTGTTGACATTATGGAACTGCAAATTTTGAATCTGAATTGTGGTTGGTGGGCCACATATAATACATATCAGTAGACAAGCTGCGGGCCATTTGAAATTCCGAAAACCAGTCAGTATCTGGTGTGACCACCATTTGCCTCACGCAGTGCAACACACTCCTTCGCATAGAGTTGATCAGGTTGTTGATTGTGGCCTGTGGAATGTTGGTCCACTCCTCTTCCTTGATCCACAACGTTGACATCAGCAAACGGCTCACCCACACGACGCCATACATGCTGTCTGCCATCTGCACTGTACAGTGAAAACTGGGATTCATCCTTGAAGAGAACACCTCTCCAAAGTGCCAGACGGCACGAATGTGAGCATTTGCCCACTCAAGTCGGTAACAACGACGAACTGCAGTCAGGTCGAGACCCCGACGAGGATGACGAGCATGCAGATGAGCTTCCCTGAGATGGTTTCTGACAGTTTGTGCAGAAATTCTTTGGTTATGCAAACCGATTGTTGCAGCAGCTGTCCGGGTGGCTGGTCTCAGATGATCCTGGAGGTGAAGATGCTGGATGTGGAGGTCGTGGGCTGGTGTGGTTACACGTGGTCTGCGGTTGTGAGGCCGGTTCAGAAAAGGAAATCAAAATATATAAACTGCATCAGAGCTGCAAATATACCATGTATTTACAGTCTTTTTAATGCCAAATACCTTCAATTCTTCAAGTAAATTTTTAGCAGCACACTGCCTTAAAGATGAACAGGAATACTAATGGATATTTCTGTCTCCAGGTAATAGAAACCTCCCTGCCCAAAACATGCAAATATATCAGCTCAGGATGCACATCTGCGTATGTGGAGCAGACCTGCCGTGGCGGTGTGACATGACACTCGGTTTGATTAACAGAGTTATTCTGCGCCGTGAGGGTGCGTGATAAAGCTATAACACAGCACATAATACCTGCTCTAATTTTAGAGAGACCTTTCTCCTCCACCATCTCTGGAGAGCGTCTCTCTCCACCCATAAATCAAAAAGAATTGTTTTCATTGTCTCTGAAACCCCCTGAAACACATGGTCACCCTCACCTTTGCCTGACAAAGGCACACAAACCTCATCTACATCCGAGCGCTCTGCGATTAGCCGCAAACCCAAAACCCTGCACCGTTTCTAAAAGTTTCTCATTTCATTCCTTTGTTTTATTTCAATTTAGTAAGCACTGCTTCATTGGTATTCAAAAACATCCCCCCCGAGCCTTGAATGGAGAATTCTGAAAGCGTAACTTTATCAAAGGAATTACTGGTTAGATTAATATTCCGACACGAGGGAAGAACTGCGACATGAGCATCATCCCTACGGCTAGTGGAGACGATAAATGCTAAATGCGGCTAACTGGAAAGTAACTCAATAAATACTCAAATTTCCAGCTCATTCCTTGATTATTATCTTATGACCAATGAATAAAGCATGTGTATTCGAAACTCTGACGAATCCGTGAGGCACAAATAGGTCTACAGTATGTGTGTGTGTGTCTTCCCAGGATGATGCTCAGATCAGAAAGGGATCTGATCTATATGATTTTAATGCATGAGTTGAATCAACACCTTGGCTGCACTTTATTACCCGTTTGGAGTGGAACGTCCTCACGGCTGATTTCATACCGTCTTAACTTCCCTGGCTGCAGAGCAAAACATCCTGCGATGCAGTGCTCAGACACTGTGACTAATCTGAATCAGAATGACTTGATATCAACAGTGAAGGTTTTCATTGCATTTTTTTCCTCTGTACTTTTGGAGGCAGTTCTCAGGACACTTGACCTTTGGAATTCATTTCGGGATGAGCTACCGTAATCATCCTTATCTGGAATGGCCTGCCTTGACGGGGCCTTTGAAGACAGACTCACCTGTAGGGATCATCTCCATGTCACTGGAGACATACCAGGGACATCAAAAAGGGGCTTAAGTCCAAAAAGTAATTGCTTTATCATGCGGCAAGTTTATGTAAAACACACACGCAAAAAGCTGGAGAGTATTGATTTTACATTCCACTCCCTAGAACAGTTTAACGCCCCAAGAGACATCATGCCCTAAGGCCCAAATACAATGCTAAAAGAACAGAATGTATGAATGTGAAAAGCAAAAAAAACAAACAAACAAAAAAAAAAAGAGAAGAAAAAGAAAGAAAGAAAAAGTGCAAAGGAAAACAGTGCTGTAAACTCAATCTATGAATAAAAATAGGTACTTTATGGCATTTTACATTTTATTTATTTATTATGTTTATTTAATATAAATAAATATATATATATATATATATATATATATAAATCTAAGACTTTGTTTTATATCAAAAGTAACACAGTCTAGCCTATTACTATTTCTTTTCTTTTTCTTGGTAGATGCATTATGTACTGTTTTTTTTTTGTTTGTTTGTTTGTTTGTTTACCCAGCCCGAGTGTATTTTGTTGTTTTTAAACACTGCGCTGTTGTCCTGTAGGTTCATGATTAAAAATGAAAATGTGAACAACAATACCAGCAATAAATGTTTTATTCTAATTAAAATATCAAAAATCACCCGATTCTGGTCGAGGCTGCTTTAAATGCAAATGAGCTCTGTTCGCCCTGCCCCTCTCTTCTCTTTGTGGAGTGACGAGCCTGTTTACTTTAGTCGCGTTTAGCCGATAAACTTGCTAACTAGCACATTATTAGGAAAGGCGACCGTAAGATTCATAAAAAAAACCCTTATACTCACTTGTGCTGAAAGTGAAGCTGGATCACGAATGATTCACGCGAACGTAGACGGATATATGTAGATCGGGATGCGCATTCCCTTCACAAACAAACGTAATCCACTGCATCTTCAGCGGCTCAGATGTCGGGAGTAAATGACGACCACTATGTTCATTATTACATCCAACAACACAACACCTCAATCGCTCAATTCTTGTCTAACTTACATCCCTGCTCTGGCATCAAAACATGGAGGTTGGACTGTTACAACTGATCTGAGGTAAGATGCTCATGTCAATCAACTATCGTGGGAGCGGCCTCTGTCGGTGTGACACCTCACCTCTGAGAATGGCTTGATTTGAAAAAGGGGATATTATTTTTACAGATTAATTAAAAACCACTGCATGGATTTTTATCATTATAGGGTAGATTTGTACATACACTGCCAACACACATTAATGTTCAAACAACATGTAAAAGTGAACTTAGCATCCGATGACCCCTTTAACACAAAAGTAATCATTCTGTATTTGAAATGCACTGAAAAATATATGAAATTGTTAGCCATCAAAACTTTTACTTAATCATATGATAACAAACTCATCAACCCTTTCAAGTTACTCATAGAAACTTTTCATAAGATATCAAAGCAAATGCCTACAAGGAACAAAAGCACCCGGTTCATCCCAGGCATCCGAGAACAGTCGCCGGTGATCTTTATACGACTCTAATTGGTGTCAGTGAGCTTGACTGCAAAAATTCGCTTTGAGCTGAAAACCAAATGTCTGCTGAATTCATTTGGATGGAGTTCAACAGATCTTGCAGTATACGTATGCTGCTGATAAACCTAAAGAGAGGGGGAAATCCATTACCCGTAAGGTGTCTCACCAGTAAGGTACATCTAATTTCTATGATGAACTTGTATCGACTTTTGATGACAGCATTTTCTCAATTAAGATATCAATTACCTTGTGCTTACGCTAAGCGCACTCTCAGCGAGACGCAAATGTCACCGACCCGTTCTACCACCTCAGGTGCTGCTTCAGCCTAACACCTGCTTCCTGAACAAACCTCACATCCTTCACACGCTGAATACTCATCTGCAGACAGAGTAGATGAGCATATATGAGATGTTTTCCTGCTCATGATTGCAAGGCTGCCTAATTCACAAGATGCACTCATACTTCTCATTGGTGGAGGTGCTCTGTTTTGTCTAAGAGTCAGATTTTATAGACAGGATGTTAAAATAGAGAACTGTGGCATGTAGCTTTCCCTCTGGTCCAACAGTCCATGCAATTCCTGATTAATCTTTTACTTATTCAAATATGGTACATTGTAAAATGGTTTAAACACACTACCAGTCAAAATAAAAGTTTGGAATAATTATGAATTTTTAATATTGAAAGAAGTTATGCTCACCAAGGCTGCATTAACTTGATCAAAAATACAGTCAAAACTGTAATATTGTGAAATATTATTACAAGTTAAAATGACTGGTCTCACTAAATGAGGACATAAATACATCAACATCTACAGAACTGCTCTGAGAGTCACTTTGTGAGCATTTTCCGTTTCATTTGAGTACAACTAAATTTAAAGGTATTCATGGCAACCCGTCAAAATAAAAGTTCAGTTTAATGTGAAGACATTGTGGCAGGAATACATTACTATTGTTCAGCAGAATGTACGCAATACTACTACTAAAATTATTAAAACCTTATTTTTAAGGAATCATATATTTCTTCTGTGTTTTAATCAGGGTTCCCACACCTTGGTTAACTTCAAATTCAAGCACCTTTCAAGGACTTTCCAGGTCCAAATACCCAAGGACTTAATGTGGGGACACATTTCAATTGAGAGCAAGGTTACATTGTGTTACCTTGTAAGAGACATTGTTACAGTTTTCATGTGTCAAATACAACTATGCAAAATTGTTTGCATTTATTATTATTATTGATCATTTTGCAAGGACACTTAAATTGATCAAAAGTGTTCTTTTGTATTCTATTCATCAGCTAATCCTGAAAAAAAAACATTTTATTATAATTTTCAGAAAAAATATTAAGCAAGAACATTTTCTTCAATGTTATTATATAAGAACCACTGTTAATAACTGAGTATCAATAATAATTGAGAACCAAATCAGCATATTAGATTTCTGAAGGCTCATGGAGGACACTGAAGACTGGAGTAATGATGCTGAAAATTAAACTTTGATCACAGGAATAAATTACATTTAAAGTATATAAAAATAGAAAATCATTACTTTCATCATTCAGTTGCAATCATTAAATTGCAATTATATCCCACAATATTACTGTTTGTTTTACTGTGATCAAATGAATGCAGCCTTCCTAAGCATGAGACTTCTTTCCAAAAACAAACAAACAAACAAAAAAAAAAACAGTACTATTCCAAACTTTTAACCGCCAGTGTATAGACTTTATCCATGTGTTCTCTCTGTTTATTTTATTTAGTTGTGAGAGACATCTGGAGTCTTTTGTTCAAAGACACATTTGTCGTAGTTACAGTAAACTCAAATAAACCTCGGTTCTAGCTGTGGGGCAGTGATTTTGTCTCGAGTCCTGGGGTCACACTGTAGTGTAGTCCATCTGTGTCTTACCATAAATGCCCTCTTGAGTCCCATTAACAAACGCTGTAAACCTTGGAAACAATCACTTCTTTTCTGTCTCTGTCGTCACGCTCGATGTGACATTCCTTAAGACTGGCCTCAGCACACTGTATGCCCACGCTCCGCAATGCAATCACAGAGAGGATAAACAAAAGATTGGACAACTCACGGCTTCTAGCCTAAATCAGGTTGTGGTTTGCATGAATTTAACAAAACTCTTCACTGGAATTTTTTGTGGTTGAAACTAATGTTTTTGCTTTTTTCCCCTGACAATGAAGCATATTTTCATCCCAAAGTCTCATTACTGCACTAAAATTTAAAATGCACACACACACACACACTTTTTTTTAATCTTTAAGGTTTTTATTGCTTTTGAAAAAAGCCATCTATGCTCAACAAAGCTGCATTAATTTGATCAAAAATACAATAAAAACAGTAAGACTGTGAACTATTATTACAAATTTAACTGTTTTCTATTTTTAAATATTTTAACCATGATACATTTTTTCACAGTTCTTTTATTTATTTTATTTTATTTTAATGATATATATATATATATATATATATATAATTTTTCATTTTAATTTATGAAATATGAATCTTCTGTAACATTATAAATATCTTTACTGTCACATCTGATGAACTTCATGCATCCTTGCTGAATAAAAATAAATAAATACAAAATTTGAACGGTAGTATATTACAGTTTTACTGAAGCACAATAATATCACAAATATGTGCAGCAAAAACTGTTTTCAACATTAATAATAAGAATTTTTTTTTTTGAGCAGCAATATTAGACTATTACTGTATTTTTGATTAAATAAATGCAGTTTCGGTCAGCATAAGATATTTCTTACAAAAGAGAGATTCACTCAATGCACTCCTGATGAAAATACTGTCACAATGCAGAAAATAAATACAATTTTAAATAAATAAATGCACTGTAAAAATGACCATGAATTTAATGGTAAAAAACTGTAAAAATGCTACAGTAAAAATCTGTCAAATGGTTAAATGGTTACTATATACAGTGAAAAACCGTACTGGAAATTGCATGCAATTTTACAGTAGTATACTGTTTTCAGAAGTGAAAAGGAACGCAAAATTTAGTGAATAACCGTAAATTGATATTCCCAGAATTCCCTGCATTATATTTTTTTTATTTGATGTTTTTTTTTTTTTTCTTAAAGGAATCATCAGATGCAAATTTTACATTGTTTGAACATAAATGTGTGTTGGCAGTGTATGTACACATCTACCCTATTTAATGAATTTAATGAAATTACGGTATTTAAATTGAAATTCTGCCGTTTTTACCGTAAATTTTAAGGATTTTTTTTTTTTACACTGTATATACTTACACATATACATAATAAAACTAAAACTAAAAAATAGTCGTTATTTTCTTTATCGTTCTTCTGATCCTGGGATGAAACCTGTCACATTTTCGTCAGATTTAATCCAGCGCAGCTTTAGCACTTGACTGCACTCTCTGGAACTCAGATAACCTTTAACATAGCTGAATGACAAACCTAAGCTCATGAATGCAGTGCCTTTGAATGCAAATCACGTCAAATTGAAGCTTAATGTGAGGGTGTAATAAGCCGTGAGTGGTTTAGGGCTGAATGTAAGCATAAATGTTGGTGAGTTCCCTGTATCTCCAGATTACATGAATGAACACAGCTGAGGGCCTGTCTTCTTAATAGCCTTAATGTAAGACTGGATGTAAAAGCGTGCTTTGAGCTGTCTAAAACACAAAACAAGCTAAGAGGAACAGTGTTGAGCAAGTGAGGAAATTACTAAACAGGGTGCAGGCTGAAGATAACCACACCTGGCTAGACTGACAAAAAGGGAACCGAATTTCAGTGCTTTCACAACATTATCGGCTCGGAGGACAGATTTGTTCTGGAACAGCTTCAAGAGGATTTCCCTAAAGGATATGATCACCTTTAAAAAAAGCGCCACAACATCAGGCCCCTGGCCTCTGAATACCATCAGAACTCAGCGGCCTTGAACAATCTCCAGCCATGCAGAGCACAAAACACTTTCTCTCCCTTTCACACACACACAAGCCTTCCATCTCTCTTTCTGCTGAGAAGGCTTGCTGTCTCACACCAGGGGAATTAAACCAGACTTCTCTTTAAAACGGGGGAATTTGATAAGTCTGTGCTCCGCAATAACACACTTGGGTGGCTGACGCACATACACGGATACCGATTTCTTCTGTGGCTTTGAGCCAAGCAAACCATCATGACGGTAATAAAACCTTCATGCCCGTCTAGCGCCAATAACCCACCTTCACCGTACAACCCATTCCAAAACTTCCTTGAAATAGCACTGGCACCGAAATATATATTTTAGCTAATAAACCACTAAAACAGGAAGTGGCACTAATCTGATACACGTGTATCTGTGAACCAGTGAGCAAAAGTGGCTTCTTATCGCTCAGTGTCTTTTCTATTTTGGGTTGTTGATTGACTCCAGATGTGACTAGGGGACGTGGGGGGTTGAGGGGCCGAGGATTTTGTTTCAATTTCTCGTCTGTGAAAGCACACACTCGCAAAGCCGCTGAGGAAATTTGATCTGGAATGCTGGGTTTGCTTTGAGTTTATTTGTTAATTCCCTCAACCATCCATTCATTCTAGTTTTCATTCATATCATGTCAAAAAAGAATTTGGGAGTGATGTTTGCCAATGCTGCTATAATGCTAGTGGTTGCTGGGGTGTTACTATGCAGCTGCCAAATTGTTCTAAATGGTTAGATATGATATTTATATGACAGTTGCGAAGGCATTGCTAGGTAGTTTCTGTAAGCTGTTCTGGACCCTGATATATAGTTTTATGCAGAATTTGTGAAAATGTAAATAATTTGAACAAAATAAGAGAGATCATACAAAATGCATGCAATTTTTTTTTATTTAGTACTGTCCTGAGTAAGACATTTTACATAAAATATGTTTCCATATTGTCCACAAGACAAAAAAAAATAGCTGAAATTATTCAAATAACTCCCTGCAAAAGTTTGGGAACCCTTGGTTCTTAATACTGTGTGTGGTTAACTGAATGATCTACGACTGTTTTTTTGTTTTGCAATGATTGTTCATGAGTCTCTTATCTGTTCTGAACAGTTAAACTGAGCACTGTTCTTCAGAAAAATCCTCCAGATCCTGCAGATTCTTCGGTTTTCCAGCATCTTTTTCATATTTGAACCCTTTCCAGCAGTGACTGTATGATTTTGAGATCCATATTTTCACACTGAGGACAATTGAGGGACTCATATGCAACTATTAAAAAACACTCAAACATTCACTGATGCTCCAGATGGAAACACGATGCATTAAGAACCCGGAGGTAAACACTTTTTGAATTTGAAGATCAAGGTAAATTGTACTTAATTTGTCTTTTGGGAAACATGCAAGTATCTTCTGTTGCTTCTGAAGGGCAGGACTAAATGGGAAAAAATTATATTTCAACAAAATAAGAAAAATTAACACATCTTCATGCTGTTTTCACCCCCGGCTCTTAATGCATCTTGTTTCCTTCTGGAGCATCAGTGAATGTTTGAACTTTTTTTTAATAGTTTTGTTTGAGTCCCTCAATTTCTGTCACTGCTGGAAAGGGTTCAAATATGCACAATTGCTAAAAAAAAAAAAACAGAATCTGTAGGATTTTTCTGAAGAACAGTGCTTGGTTTAACTGTTCAGAACAAACAAGGGACTCACGAACAACCCTCAAAAAAAAAAAAAACAGTCGTAGATCATCCAGGTAACAACAAACCGCCTTTTTTGCCTCTGATACCGATTCCGATACCAAGGCTTCGATGTCGGACGATGCCGATCCGATACCAGTGAAGGGTTGTTTGTTTTTTTTGTTTGTTTTTTTTTATTTAAATAAATGTTGATTAAGCTTTTGTTTCTGCATTACGCTATTATACGGCTTCAGAAGACTTGGAATATAGTGCACAAAAACGTTATCGTGCTTTATAATGCTTTTTATACGGCTTTACGGTAACACAGAATAATACACACAATATCGGATTTGGATCGACCCTCTATGACCGATACCCGATATGAATATCGGATCGGCGCATCCCTACATCTTTTATGTAAAATATCTTACTCAAGACAGTACTAAATAAACAATAACATGCATTTTGTATGATCTCTCTTGTTTTGTTAAAATTATTCACATTTTCACAGATTCTGCAAGGGGTTCCCAAACTTTTGCATAAAACTGTATTCACTGCAAAGTTCCTTTAGTTTTGGCAGTCCAATGTATTCATGTTTTTTCCTTGTGTCTGACCCTGAAGAACTGAGGGAAGAAATGAACCTGAAAAGATTTCCATGCCAAAGAATGTGCAGCTCCAGAGCACAGCCACCTATTACGTAACTGTCATGGACAAATGGCAGTTTGAAAGGTGTTTAACAGCCAGAGAGAAGTTTTCCAGATGCACCATTTCCAATCACAGATAATACTTTCAAAACACCTTTAGCTTTGCTAGGATATTCTGGGAGGGTACTAAAATTTTGCTAACTAAGGTTACTAAGGTGCAATGCTTTTTTCTACAGTGCTCTGAATAGCGTCTAGGATATTCTGGTGTGTGTTTCCAAAAAAACACTGTTAGTTAACTATGGTCTGTTGAACTCCCAATTGCTGGGTTATGCCTGTTGGGTCATTATGTTGGGTTATTTTTCTAGTGTTGGGAAGTTTTTTGTGAAACCCAGCTTTTGGGTTAGTGGCTGCTGAAACTATACACCCCTCCCCTCCCTCTTACAAAATAACCCAGCGAGGGCACTTTAACCCAGCTGTTGGGTTACAGTCGGAGCGCGGACTTTTTATTCTCCTCAGGAGAGAGCGAGTCCTCAGCCCCGCCGATTTAGTGGACAACAACGGTTATTTTGCTTGATGGAAATGCCTTGCATAACATAAACTGATTTTATTCGTTATAATATTTCTTTACATTTATATAGCGCTATTCTGGGCACTCAAAGCGCTTTACATAGAAGGGGGTAATCTCCTCAACCACCACTATATAAGACTGCTTCTAATTAATTCGGATGTTAAAATATGTTCTCAAAACTCTGTGTTGTTTATTGACAGGTTGTGAAGTCAGTCACATTATCTTTCAGCTACATGTGAAATGTGAGGCGGCGGTCTGAAGTTCGCAGTTTCCCAGAGGAATAGCAGCCCATCACCAACTCAGATTTCGGCAACACACCGGCACGAGAATCAGCATTATTTTGGTTAAAAAAGGATAACAGAGAACCGTTTAATACGCTGGCATTAAAATATTACTTTTAAATGTTATATTTGTATTTCTAAAATGCTTGTTAAATGAGTTTAAATGTATGTAATGTTGAAAACTATGCTGTATAATTCAATTTGTCTTATATTTTTGTCCATGGGTGTTTTCACTTATTAATAAATGTTCATGTTTTGATTATTACTGTTGCCCTCTAGTAATTTTTGCGCTGCTTTTTAATTTCCAATCTATTTTTGGTTCATTTTAAGTCAGCAATAGTAATTTTCATTCAATATTTTGAGAGAATTAAAACAACCCAGCATGTTGGTCAAAGATTTAACCCAACTGGCGGGGTAAAATAACCCAGTGCTGGGTTTGTCCATATTTTTTTATTTATTTTTATTTTCTTAAAGTTATATTTTTGGGCTTTTGCCTTTATTTTGATAGGACAGAAAAGCATTGGGTGAAGAGAGGGGGGATGAATCAGCAAAGGACCTCGGGACAGGAATCAAACTCGGGTCGCCGCAAGCACAGTCGCGCTATATGTCGGCACACTAACCACAAGGCTATCGGTGCCGATGGGTTTGTCCATATTTGACCAAAATAACCCAAACTGGGTTGTTGTAACCCAGTGTTTTTTCAGAGTGTGGTAACAACGGAACTTGCAACCATGGGCCAGTTGCATAAACTTAGCCTCTATGTTAAGACAGTGTCTTAAGAACTAGTTTGACCAATTAGCGGTTAACTAACATCTTAGACTAATCTAAGTTTTCATGAAACCAAATTTTGAACATTTTGATCAGTCTTAAAGAAAAAAATTAGATGACTAACCATAGCTGCTTTTGGGAAATGCACCGTTGGGTGTTTGCTAATAGGTGATTCAGACTACTTTTTGTTTTGTTTGTTTGTTTGTTTGTTTTTGGTTTTGGTTTTTGTGGGTTACAACAGTCACTGTGTCAAATTATGCAATGTTGACTTCTAAAAATCTTGTCATGTCATGAAAAAACACATTGTGTCAGAATACACATTGCTACCTGACCTTTCATCGCTTGCCATCTTTAACGATGTGCGTGCTGTTATCGATACAGTGGACTAGACAGAAGGTGCCATGAGTGTAAACAAACAATGGCTAGAATACAGCGTGTTTTGCTGTGTTGGTGTCTCAACACCAGAAAAGCCCAAAAAAGAAACAAAACCTGAAAGTGGACCCAAATCTGGATTGCGTGACAGTATAGACTGTCAAGGTGAATGTAAAACAGTGTTTATTTAACCTTTTTCACTCTGTTGTGGTAGTCCCTCAAGGAAATATCATAAATACACGAGTATTGTCGCCATGAACATTTTCTCCATTGTAAAATTCCACCTAGCAGGACTGATACCATTGTCTCTCTTTCATTTCGGCGTGTTGGCCAGTGTCACAGATGTGATGCAACTCGTCGTGGACGATGGAAAACGATCGAACATGCTAGCCTTTCTGTGATGACGTCGTTAAGCGTTGCAGACGTGACTTTGTCATCATCATCCAGTTTGACACACTACATGAGATGAAACGACTGAATCTTGCGTCCCACCACCCATTGTCATTTATGAATCCCCACGACACCCTACATCAAGCAAAACGTGCCAAAACAAAACGAAGGAGTCCACTAGGTGGCACTGCACATGTCAAACTCATTAATCCATGCTGATCGTCCCTGGTTTATACTCACTGCATCCGCACAAGCACAAATCTGCATGCTGCAAAAACTATGTCATAACGGTGTGTTCCCCATTTCGCATAGTGAATGTGTGCATGGCTCTATTTCCGAAGATGCATGAATTGAAGGCAACCCTGGGTGAGCCGAAATGTCTGTACCGGCATCTTTATGAATCGAAAGAGCTTGATGTGAATTCTATCAGGTGCTCATTAAGGCTTTGAGGGACAACGATGCATAGATTTTGTTGCATATTTTGTCCAAGACTTTTCAAGTACTTTTTATTTTTATTGTAAATAAAGGTTATTTGTTAGAATTAGAACTCATTTAGATGATGTATTAAACCTCATTAATTTGTCTCTATACATAAAGATACATTTGCATAGATGGGCAAACATAATTGTCTGGTTTTGTAAAGGTGCCCAATTACATTTGCATTAATCAGCCAGTTTGTGCTTGTCTAAAACTTATATTAAATTTATAAAATGAGCCTACAATAGCAGAAGCAGGCCTTTTTGATGAAAGTAAAGGTCTATGTATAATAAAAATGTTAAAGTGGATTTTTGAAAATTACCTTTCATGCAGTGTGTAACACAACTCTAAATATGAAAACATCCTGCAAAGTTTTAAAGGGGTCATCGGAATATTTTTTAATTGATTGAGAGACAGCACTAATGTTTCCTTTTATAGATGTTGGCATTGGTAATATTAATTCATTTTACTTCTGAACATGCATTTCAATTTAATTTCTACAACTAATTCTTCTAACCGCTGCTTCCTAATGCTTTCAGAGGACAATTACTCCAAGTCACCCCATGTCTTTTTGAAGAATAGTACAACGGCGAGCGTGACAAGTGTATGGGGCGTTAGGGATTTTCTGGCCCTAAGTTCAATGTAAATAGTGATTATACTTTGAGCAGTTATGATTATGTGTTTAAAAAGCTGTCAGAGGTCTTGTGATTTGTTTTGAGTTGCAGACTAAGAGCTTAAAATCTGAAAACCATTTAGCATTCTGATCTCAACAAGACATGCAGAGATAATCACAATTCTGCTCTCACTGCCACATGTCAATAGGTCAGCATTATTGACAGTATTACTGCATCACAAGGGCCTGGCTTCAGTCCCACTCGGCTGAAGAGAACTGACGTTTGCATGTATATACGGCCGCCTCGCATTCAGTCTGACAGCAGAGCGCTCTCTGTTCCATGACTGATTGGGCTCAGGAGATCAAGAGTGCACTAGCAAGTCTACCATGGAAAATATTTGAAAAATCTCCTTCCTCCCTTACTTATATTCCTCTGTTCAAAAATGTATGACACAAGGTGTTGGTAGGTGCAATCTCTTTTACAAAAGCATCCTCTAAAAGAGCGCACACCAGCCATTACATCCTATTTAATATATAGACTTGCAGGCCAAGGTGAAGAAACACTTAGCTGCAGACAACATGAAAAGGAATGCAAGTAAAGTGGAAAGTTTCACCGACTTGCAGCTAAATTCCATGTGGTTTCTCATTAACCACAGCTGGCCCTGGATTACGGGATGTCTGATTAAGCAGTCAGTAAAGTCAATTGGCGAAACAAAGAATGGACAGGAGCAGCGAGCAGCACAATGCAAACAAAGATAATGGCTCTGTTTCAAAACCTAGCCTGGCTGTCTACCGCCTACGTACAGCTGTCTTCAACAACAGCATCCTAACTGAAATGTAACCTCACAAATGACTGATCTGCAATGCTCAACCTAGGCAGCAACTCACAAACAGTACTTGTGCTATGCACAGGAGACTGAACACACAATTGATTCAAAAGAAGACTGAAGTTAGTATTTTGCAAAACTTGACACTATAATGAGCCAAAAAATTAGCTTTTTTTAAAATTAGTTTTTATTAATACATTTTGGCACAAACTAAAATTATAAAAGTATAAAGATGTTTGACCAATAGACCAATTTTTATTTGTTCTAATTTATTTTTATTAAAAAAATATATATTCTGTTGCATGGTCTGAAGTAATTTCACATGCTTTTGTGTAACTGTACCTTTAAACCTCTATTTGATCTCCATTTAACCTCATTGCTGTCTAGGATAAAGATAATAAAGATATCTCATTTGAGATTTTTTCTGTCCTGTGGGCTTCCTCCCGGACTGAGTCTCCTCTTTGCAAAGAGTGTCTCTGCTGCAAACTATGCATGAAGACTGCTAAAAAGAGATTAGATGTTAAGGATGAAGGAGAGGAAAATGAAATCAAATCCCCTGTGTCTGCTATCCTCAAAAGTGTTTTGTTCTCAATAAAACTAATATGTCTCACTGTGTGAGACTGCACAAATGAGTTTATTCCAGACATAAATCCATAAGTTATGCATTTAGGAGTAACGTAATAAAATGTATATTTTAGTCCTTTTTAAAAAATAATATTCACCCTATTACTCACTGTCTGAAAGAAAAGCCACTTTGCTTTTCCCCACATATATATGGATCAGAGAGCAGGGGTCGCAGTATACGAATGAACCTCAGAGCATCACTTGAGACAGAGACTTTAAAGAGCAGCACTTTGGGAAAAACAACAACATGGGTCACGAAAACAAACCATTAGTCATTTTATCAAACTTCCCTTATCTTTTCTAACTTCAAACATTTCACAGGAACCCAGCATTAATGCTCCCAGCTGGGATCGCTTAAGAATCGCTTACAAACACGCATACAAAAACTCTTTTTCAAAACATAGTAAGCTTCCATGCTGTCTACTGAAAGGTGACCAGTTTTGTAAAATGAAAACTGGACAATTCCTAGTTCAGTGATCAAAATATCATTGAAATCTCACTTGTAATTATCTACAAATTAAAAAAACGGGGACAATATATTTAGGGCCTGAGCACGGGTGCGAGGACCCTGTTAGAATTGCTTCTTTGTCTTCTCCAAAATAAATCTCATTTCTGAGGGCCTAAACATTCTCGAAAACACATGAAACTTTGAACACACCCCAAAAGTGGTGAAAATTTACATCTGATATGGGTTTTAGAAGTGGGTGTGGAAAAATGGCTCAATAGCACCACCTATAAAATTTCAACGAAGTGCCCTCAAGCTATGTTTCACACACATGTACAAAATTCGGTAGACATATATGTAACACACCAATACCTACAAAAAAGTCCCTGGGGACGAAGTCTGAAACCTAACAGGAAGTCTCTTATTTTTAAGTCTCTTTATTTTTTCTGCAAGTTTTGTGCCATTTTTGCCATTTCAGGCGTTGTATTTAAATAAACCTCTCATAGAGATTTATTCAGATCAACGCCAAATTTGGTGAGAGTAATCTAAAGCCCTTTGTGATGTTACATTGCAAAGATCTTGAGTTTCCAATGAAGGGTATGTCCGTGGTGGCCTGACAAACTTTGATGTTTCGTCATGAATGACGCCATCTCCACTGCACTCCATTCAGCACTCACACATCTGGACAAAAAAGACTCATACGTCCGAATGCTGTGCATAGACTTCAGTTCAGCATTTAACACTATAATCCCCCAACAGCTCACTCAAAAACTGGTCCAGCTGGGGCTCAACACCTCACTGTGTAACTGGCTGTTGGATTTCCTCACCGGAAGACCACAAGCAGTACGGGTCGGCAGTAACACATCCAGCACCATCATTCTCAACACCGGGGCCCCTCAGGGATGTGTGCTGAGCCCCCTCCTCTTCACTCTGCTGACCCACGACTGCACACCGTCACACAGCTCCAACCTCTTCATCAAGTTTGCGGACGACACGACTGTGGTGGGTCTCATTAGCAAAAGGGATGAGACCGACTACAGAAGCGAGGTGAGCCGCCTGGCCGAGTGGTGCAGAGTCAACAATCTCTCTCTGAACGTGGAGAAAACAAAGGAGATTATTGTTGACTTCAGGAGAGCGCACACTCAGCATGCTCCTCTGACCATCAACGGTGCGTCTGTGGAGAGAGTGAGCAGCACCAAGTTCCTGGGTGTGCACATCACTGAGGATCTCTCCTGGACGAACAACACCACTGCTCTTGCTAAGAAATCACAGCAGTGTCTCTACTTCCTCCGCAAACTGAGAAGAGCAAGAGCACCAGCCCCCATCATGTACACCTTCTACAGAGGCACCATCGAGAGCATCCTGACGAGCTGCATCACTGTGTGGTTTGGAGCCTGCAATGCGTCCTGCCAAAAAACTCTCCAACGCATAGTGAGAGCAGCTGAGAGGATCATCGGTGTCCCTCTCCCCTCCCTCCAGGACATCTACAGCACCCGTCTCACCAAAAAAGCCCTCTGCATAGCAGCTGATCCCTCCCACCCTATGCAAAGCTTCTTCAGCCTGCTGCCATCAGGGAGGAGACTGCGGAGTCTCCAGGCCAGGACCAGCAGACTGAAGGACAGCTTCACCCATCAGGCTGTCAGGAAGCTAAACTCTCTCCCGGCTCTGCCCCTACTCCCTTCTTCTGCCCCACAAACATCCTGAACTGTGACACACACACACACACAATAAAACACTCACGCACTAACACTTACACACTCACCCACCGAAGCACCTGTCACTTTGTGTAGTATTGGTGCTCTGCTAACTACCTCTTACTACCCTCAGACTACCTCAAAAGACTTTAGTCTGTTATTACTATGACACTTTATCACACTCAAAAGCTCTTTTTGCACCATATTTTTATTTGTGTATATATATATATATATGTATGTATGTATAATTGTATTTATTTACATCTCTTTGTATTTAATGTTACGTGTATGCACCTAGGGTCTGACAGTAACGAAATTTCAATTCTCTGTATGTCCAGTACATATGGCAGATTTGACAATAAAGTTGACTTTGACTTTGATGAAAAAGGAAGTTGTTATAATTCAGGCATACAATGTCCGATTTGCATCAAAATTTTTGTTTGATAAGAGTCCAGTCCTGAACACATGCCCATGACCACATTCAGTTATAGCCATAGTGCCACCTGCTGGCAACAGGAAATGGCATGTTTTACGCTCTAACGAACTCCTCATAGAGATTTAATGACATCAGCATCATATTTGGTCAGTCTAATCTAAAGGCCTTTGCAATGTTAAATTGTGAAGATCTTTTCCATGGCGGCCTGTCGATGTTTGGTGTTTCACCATGTAAAAGGAAGTTGTTATAACTCAGCCACACAATATATATATATATATATATATAATTATAACAGAATATTGGCCTTTAGATTTGTTAAGGCCAGGACTCTTATTGAACGGGTGAAGTCTGGGGCAGACATTGTGTGGCTGAGTTATAACAACTTCCTTTTACATGATTATATATATATATATATATATATATATATATATATAATCATTCTCATATAATCATCTTTTTGCAAGCTGTGAGTATAAATTAATAACTTTTCAAATGATTTTTTCCAAGTTATTTTGTTTATGTTCATCAAAATGTATGTTTACTATACCTAATCAGGCTTATTATTTTGCATTTTAGGCTCATTTGACCACATTGTTTATTATTTTTTATATTATCCATGTTGGAGTTGTGATGTTTCAAGTTTCAGGAATGTTTAATACTGTGTGCAAAATGGCCTTATCGTTCCCTGTTATAAAGTGCACAGAAACAGTATTACTTTGTTTTACCATATATAGTTAGTATGTGACTACCTTGAAATCTATAGCAGCGTCTCTTTTGAGAATTGATGATAATAGTGCTCTGCTCTCGTCCAAATTCTTCATGGCTACAGTAGCAGTGTTCGAACAGTAATCACTATAGTGAAAGTATTCATTGTTTTGAACGAGCTGTAAAATGAGGACATTTCTTGGGACAGCTCCAGTTGGGGACAGGACACCAAAAAACAAGATTGTCCCCAGAAAACAGGGATGTCTGATCACCCTACTGCTTATTGACAGCTGTCTACCAAGGCAACACCCTAAACATGTGACAGATTAAAACACTGTTCAAAAGCAAAAAGATATGAATTCTTATGTGAAAGAATCAAGTTTCAACCGATTTCAATGGAGTGTGATGTTAGCATGCTGCTAAGCTAACAACACAATACTCTAGTTAGCTCTAAATAGTCATGTTAAAGTAGACTGAGCTATTATTATCAGAGTTTACATCAGCGCTAAAAGACTTTATAATTCCTATAGACTTTATTCATTCTGATGCATTCTGGGATTCCAGTTAGCAAGACATGTGCAGGAATGTTACACAACATAACTACGTATTTTGAACGATCGCTAGAAAATACAATCTTTGTAGATTCATCGTTTGGAAATGAATATAAAACCAATTTACTCTCAAAGCGTAGGATACAGCGTCTTCTCGACATGACGTAAACCACATGGGAATTTTATTGTGTTTGCGACGTACACTGCCCTCCAAAAGTTTGTAAACACCCCTGGAAAAGTCTGGTTTTGGACGATATCAGCATAAATCCTTATCATTTTTTGGTGCAAATACATTAAAGTAAGTTGACATTATCATTGAAGACCAGCTATAATATTTTTCATTTTGATTACATAATAATGGCAATATATACATGTCAAAGTCAGACATGCCCCTTTGCCAGCTGTGATGCCTGGTTACTGGTTTAAACTTGGCCCAGGTTTTTAAACAGATTTTTGGGTCAGCACACCTTAATAGCTTCAACAACTGATTGCCAATTAAGTTTAGAATACAATGAATTTATGCCCAGATTATGCAGAGCTGTAATAGCTGCTAATGGTGGATATTTAATATGAAAATTGACGTTTTTTCTATGTATAAACTGTTTACGTAATAAAATATGTTTTTGTAGTTTGTGTTGTCCCTTATCAGTGCAAAATTATCACAAGTTAAAAAGGATTCATGGCAATATTGTCCAAAACCGCATTTTTCTAGGGCGTTTCCAAACTTTTGGAGGGCAGTTTAGAACGTGGGCGGACATTATGCAAATGTGTTACTTTGTGACGTATAGCCATAACAGAATAAGATCCGAATTCCTGACGACTCATTCAGGCGACTGTGAGCGACTCTTGTTTTTTTTTTGGATAGACAATAACTTTATTTATCGTCGGCTTCACAACTTTGCAGATAGTTTATATTCACATACAGCTACATGACACACTGCATGAAAGGTCATATTTGAAAAGGCATAATAGGAGCACTTTAAGGTGTGGTCATATTTACCATTATTCAATTTTCTGCAGACAAAATCCAGTCCTTTCAAAAGAAATTCACATGACTGGGAATTTTACATCAAGGGAAAGTTTTACCCATGCAGATTTTCCAGAAACCTGGTTTGCTAATATGACCACATCTGTGGAATTTGGACAAAACAAGGCATCTTTAAAAGGTAAAGCAATGTTTCTATCTGGTCTTGGTAGGAAGATACAGCATGAAAGGTGCACCAACAGCACACCTTGACTCATTTAAAAACTGATGATTTTGTATTTTTCTGAAACCGAATGTATGAACAGACTGCACACATCCCTGATGTATTATTCGTGCCATTTAGTTAGGTAGTTTAAAGGTTTAAATGAGCAGCTGGTAACTGTGTGATAATCACACACGTCATTAAAGCACCATTTAAGTGAGCTATTAAGCATTTTGGATTATTCTCACGTCTTCATGGTTAGGTTTTAAGGACATTTGTCTTTAAAACTAAACGAGGCTGTATATTGCTGGAAGTGTTTGCTGTTTTAACATTTAATTTAACAGGAAGGACAATAATGATGCAATGAGAAGAAAATAAGGCCCTAAGGCTGCCTGCACCAATGACTTCATGCAAACTACTGAATCTTTGGTGTCAGACTACAGCGTACGGGTTCATATTCCCAGAACTGTACATCATATTACTGGAACCGTACGTGATGTCCGCCGGATGTCACTGCAAAGTCGTGAAGAGTGACCGCACACGTCAAACATGTTAACCATACCGTGCCTTCTGGAGTTCTCAGACACACACACACATCCGCAGAAACCAAGTCTAGCGTGCCACATGCTTATGGTTTGTGGCTGGTTTTGAAACACGTCATTTATAAATTTTCTAGTTAATTTCACAAATAATTACAAAGAAATGGCAAGTAGCGCATTGAACTAAAGATTTCAAGTACAAAAACTGAAATAGTGTTTTTGTGCAAAAACGTACTACAATAAACTTTGAAAAATCATTTTTATAATCTACTTCAATACGCTGATTAAAAATTATACAGCTCTCTGGAACACATTCCGATCAATCGACTTTTTTTCTTACAAAATAAAATTTTGTATTTGGTAAAGCAGCCATGTAAGTTAAATGATAACGCACAGTTAACTGGTCATTATCACAAAATAAACCCCAATTGGGTGATTAAACATTATTTATCTGACAGATTCATACTTGATCAGACTTGTTGTTTTACCAATCAGATGGGAAAAAACAGGCTTTGTTTGTTTACTTGCTTTCTCATTATCAGCTCAGTTAATCAGGAGGGTTTTATGGGGTGTTAATTTAATAACGGGAAACAACAGCAATACTTTCCTGGCATCTGCAAACCAAACAAATGCTTTTTTATTTATGTTTTACTGCATTACCATTTTATTACCATATTTAATCAATCAATCAATGATGGTATTGCCATAGAATATGTTGGAAACATACAGTACACACCCAAGAAAGCAATGATGGGGGAAAACAATATGGTCCAGTATGCCTATGGTATCAATGTGATGGAGTTTGACTTAATAAAATAACTTTTTATAAGAAGATGTTCACAGGATACACAGGCTGCTAAGGTTACAGATACCGTATAGTACGTATACTCAGTACTTACCAGCCGCCTTCTCTCCTCTTCCATGGTGTTCAGCAGCTGGGAAAACTCTTTGAAGGACTGAGCTGGAGAAGAAAAATAGAGTTGTTAATCCATTTGCATTTGCTGGTTAAAGTTCAAACTTATAATAATATCTTGATTCATGTGGGTCAACAGAAATGCTGTTAAGTAAATGCAATTAGAATTGATTTATTGCCACAGCTATTAATAGGAAAGATTCAGCATTTAGTAAGAATGCAGATTGAACAAAGGGCTTTATTCTATGAATTTAAATCAGTACAGAACAGTTACAAAAATACCTCCCTACACTTTTGATCACCTAAAAGGTATGAAATAGCCGTGTTCAATAATTTATCCACAACAAACAGAGCACATAAAGGCTTTTAGGTGCTGCTGATAGGTGTCAGGTGCTAGTGTTTAATGTAAAATAAAATTTTATATTTCTTGTCATCCATCATCATCTGAAAATACCATAAGACTAACCAGTCTGGAGCTGCAGGACAATGATGTCATAACACATGATATAGTAAAAGATAGTGTTGCACAATATTGGCAAGAAAAAAAAAAACGATACGATTTTTTTTTCCTTTTTCTGCAATATATGTTGTCATATGAAAAATACAGAATTACTTGAATAGCTATTTAGAAAGAATTAATTAATCTAGATTTTAATGCGGTAATTTGGTGGGAACTGCACCTATGTAGATAACAATAATAATAAAATTGTACATTTCTTTATTATTTATTTATTTTATTTTTTTTTTTTGAGTGTGAAATCCTTTTATGATTGCAAAAGTTTATATACTTTTAGTTCAGTTTTTACAAGAACAAACTCAAACATCTTTTATTAACCATTTCAGATTTGTTTTTTTTTCTCTTTGCACTTGAGTTTTCATATAGGCCACATTCCCATTTTAGCCTAATTTTGTATAACTTTAAAAACTAATAAACAAATAAATAAACTAAATTCTCATTATTTTATTTTGATTATTGACTATAAATAAAAGACTTTACTGTAAGATTACAAAACTAACATTCATGTCCTAATATCTTAATTTTTTAAATGGGAAAATTTCAAGCTTTTATTTTGATGGGCTGCCAGCAATAAATAAATAAATTAATCAATTAATTAACAATAATATAATATAATATAATATAATATGTGCTGCTTGAAACATGCTTGACTTACAGTAAATGAACCAAGCCATTCTCAGATGCTGAAGCACTGCATCATGAACTACATGTGCAAAATGCCATGCTTGAAACTGGTAAAACAGACATTTAATTAAATTGCAGCCTACATAATTTGACAATCGCAATAGCCACATCGATTTTATTTCAATACAGGCTCCACTGCACGTCCCTTGCAACGGCCTCCAAAAAATGATCAGGAACTGGTAAAACATCTACTACAATAATAAAATATTTAAAGGGGTCATCGGATCCCGACGATAAATAAAGTTGATATGATTCTTTAGGGTCTTAATGAAAAGTCTATAACATGCTTTGGTTAAAATTTCTCAATGGTAGTGTAAAAAACACCTTTTTTACCTTGTTAAAATCAGCTGTGCAAAAATCATCCTGTTCTGGTCGAGATTGCTTTAAATGTTAATGAGCTCTGCTCGCCCCGCCCCCTCTTCTCTCTGTGGAGTGACGAGCCTGTTTACTTTAGCCGCGTTTATCCACTAAACTTGCTAACTAGCACATTATTAGGAAAGACGATCACAAAGATTCATAAAAAATCCTTATACTCAGTTCTGCTGTAAGTGAAGCTGGATCACGAATGATTTGTGCGAACACAGACGCATTTATGTAGATCGGGAGGCACATTCCCTTCACAAACAAACGTACTCCACTGCATCTTCAGCGCCTCAGATGACGGGAGTAAATGACGACCAGTACGTTCATTATTACATCCAGCAACACAACACCTCAATCGCTCAATCGGAGATATTCTTGTCTAATTTACATCCCTGCTTCGGCATCGAAACAATGGAGCTGTTACAGGAGATTTAGGCAGGTCTGAGGTAAGACACTCATGTCAATCAACTGTCATAGAAGCGGCCTCTGTGGGTGTGACGCCACACCGACAGGCATCTGAGAATGGCTCGATTTGAAAAAGCGGATATTAATTTTACAGATTAATTAAAAACCACTGCATGGATTTTTATCATTATAGGGTAGATATGTACATACACTGCCAATACACATTAATGTTCAAACAACATGTAAAAGTGAACTTCGCATTCGATGACCCCTTTAAATATCAGATATAAGGCTATAAATAATTGGCTGTCATTGGAGAAAAATGTGCTTTGCTGTCAGATGGTACAGTTATGGCTTTTACAAGCAGGGGCTAACTAACGAAACCTTGACCCAAGGGGCAACCGATGGATTGATTAACCTGTGACCTGGAAATTACTTGAAAGTCTGAGCTAAGTGCTCAAACCAAAAGGTTACACAAGAGAAACCGAGCCTACAATTAGAAAACAAAACAAAACACAGAACTAATCAGGTGTGAGTGTGAACAAGTAACCTTGATTCCAACTTGCATATGCATAAAATTCACAATACTATCATGTATTATGAAAAATTCAACCAGTGGATGTTCGGAAAAAGACTATGATGAAGTTCCATCTATCATTCCCCTCAACTCTGAATGTTAAAGTTATAATTCACACAAAAATTAAAATTCTGGAATATAGTGCTTAACTTATGGTGCTGACCCCTTCTCAATGTATAATGACAAAATTACATTTTTGAGTGTTCTTGAGCTTGAATTCCAAGACTATTGCACTTAGCGCTTCACTAAGAAATTTACATCATTCAAAATAAATCCCGCCATTATCCGCAACCTCACCCAGCGCTGGCACTACCGTCTGTCTGTCTGTCTGCTGTAACACAACGGCAGCTTGTGATTGCTCAGAACAATGTCTGCGAGCCACTGATGGCTCCATGGCTTCATTTAAACAGGCTGTGGATAAGAGACAGCTGCTGTCTCTGCCTGGATGGACTTTACCTCCGTTTGAGCTTGGACACTTGGTCAAGTCCAGCGTGCCAACTCTATAAACACAATTATCAAACCATCGGTCCGGAGAGCCTGTCCACTCTTTTCTGTGTCCATTTACGCTCCTTGGCTTTTAGCAGCCTCGGACAGCTGAACGCAAGACTGCCATCTCCCAGAAGCCTCTAAAACACCCAGTGATGCCAGACATGCATACAGCACACTAACTGTTAGGGCTGGGAAATATTGCAACAAATACAACAAAAATGACAGTGGATTTTATGTTATTTCCACAATTATCAAATGATGCAGTTGCTTAGCACGCTAACAGCTTCACACTCCACACAAATGCTGGGATATTTATCTATGTTAATGTTAGAGAAAGCAGCCAAGTAAAGATGCTATAACTTGCATGTTTTTATTTTCAAATGTAAGCCATATTTGAGGTTAATGAATGACGTCCACTCTCAACCAATCTCTGCTATTTAGCAGAACTTAGCGCTAAGATAAAATGTTTCGTGAATACGACCACAGAATATGAGAGGAAGAGAGTGAGAGGGATTTGATGTGGAAAATAAAAGTAAAAGCTTTGGATAAATGTCTCTATTGAACTATATGAGGTACTTAAGGCAGGATATAGCGGCTAAAAGGGGTTAGAGCGTATGTATCATTCACAGGTTAATAGAGAGAATGACAGAAGTGATGAGTCATTCTGTGAAATGGGCTTTTGGCTCAGGACAGAGGAGATCTGACGTACACACATTTGAGAAGGGCTGATGAGAAAGGCAGACAAGGAATCGCCCTCTCATTTAGAAACCCCTAATGCACGATCCATAAATCAAGACCGATCGCACACGACTGTGCTTCAGCAAGAAATAGCTTTAAAACTGCATGAAATCACTTGATAAGCATCGTTTTCTGTTCTTTATTGCAATGTTTTCTATTGAAACAGGACGTTTCTTTCTTTCTTTCTTTCTGAGCTCTTTAATACCTAGCTCTTTAATTAATTTCTTTAAAAGTTAAAAATGAAAATAATACATTAAGGACTCAAAGAGCTCTTTTCTACAATGAGCAGATTTTTTATTTTGCATTAAGATTCATTTTGCTATAAGACGTGCAAGGTCATGCAAGGCCAATAATTCTCACCAAAACAAATCATATAATTTGATCTTTATATGACAAGGTAAGGTTAGTTCTGATTGCAAAATGTCATGTAATGTGACTTCCCAAAACCTTAATACTCTTGGTATAAAATATATTAAGCAATTAATAAAAATATGTGACATAATGACATTTAATATTTCTAAATATAAAATAACATTTTAGTTTGAAAATGTATTTTGAAAAAAATCACGAAAATAATGACTCAAGGAGTAAGGAAAATCTATTTATTAAATATATATTTAATATACAAACGATATTTAATATTTGTAAAAAAAAAAAATAAATAAAAAAAATAAAAAAGTTTTTTTCTAAATTGCACTAAAAAAATAAATAACAAAATAAGGAAAACATGGTAAACATTTTTACTTGAGGGTTACAGCAAATAACATTTTTATATTGAATGTATAATATTATATTAGTTCTATACATTGGAAGAAAAAAATATTTATATAATTCATTTTGAAGGTTATATGACATTTTTAGATTCAATATATATAATATTATATTTGGTATCTATTAAATATATGTTTAGACAAATTATATTTGGAAATAAAAATTATAAACTTTTTACCTTAAAAAATATACTATTTCAAAGCATTCTTTTAATTAACGATTAGGGAAAAATGTCTTGCTAATTTTAAAACATGTTAGTAATTCATGGTTACACCACATGATATTTTTAGACTCATTTTATACCATTTCCTTTCAGGCCATTCTACAGATTGACATCAAAAATGATAAAAACTTGCTTGAGCTTGACTTTTTTTTTTTTTTTTTTTGGAATTTATTTGTCATGCAGTGTTGTTGTCGAGGCCAGTTCATTCAAGTTCAGGCTGAGACCTGAGTCTGACTCAAGATTCAATGTAAATTAAGATTTCTGCATCAGTGCCACACAAACCTCCACAGTTACATTCCTGAAAGTTGAATAAAACTGACTGGTGGATTTTGCTAGAGTGCTCTTATTTGGTATCTATTAAATACATGTTCAATAGACAAATGATGTTTGGAAATAAAAATGATAACCTTTTACCTTGAAAATAATATTTTAAAATATTCTTTTAATTGACGATTAGAGAAAAATATCTTGCTGATTTTAAAACATGTCAGTAATTCATGGTCACACCACATGACATTTTTAGACTCATTTTATATAATTTCCATCCAGGTTATTCTTTAAATTGACATCATGACTGAACAGCTCTGTTGTGCGAGACAATGGGAAAGTCAGAGCCCTGATGAGCAACAAAGTGAAGAAAGAAGAAAAAGACAAAGTATGATCGGCAACAGCCATCTGCCCATCAGGGCTGAAGTAAAACAGTCTTGTACTTTTAGGACAATTAATATTTCTATAGCTACATCAATCTTTCTGTGAGATTGATTTCAGGATAACTGGTGTGGATTGTGAATGTCACAGCAGGAAGTCATGGAATGAAATCGATAGGAGGTCAGGTGACCCCGTCTGTACTCCCAGACAGACTGCTGATGCGACGCAGACTGGTTGGAGCTTCAAAGTAGATTGCAGCTCAGCTACATCAAGATTCTGGTCCCACAGCACACAAGGGGTCCGGTCAAGTCACTCTGAAAGCTCACTTTCATCGATGACCAGATTGATTCCACAAGACAATTACATTTTTCTTCAGTAAGAGTAATCTTACCCTTTTAGGGCTGGGACACTATGGGAGCACACCAGAAATACCAGACACTTTGAAAACTTTCCATGAAGACTGATAGATCAGAACAGTTTTCTACTGGTCAACTGATACAGCGTTTTCGATGGTCAGTGCCAACAGTGGCATTAAAGGAGTAGTTCACTTCCAGAACAAACATTTAAAGATAATTTACTCACCCCCTTGTTATCCAAGATGTTTGTGTCTTTCTTTTCTTCAGTCGATAAGAAATTATGTTTCTTGAGGAAAATATTTCAAGAATGATCTCCATTTAGTGGACTTCAATGGTACCCCCAAGTTGAACTTCCAAAATGCAGTTTAATTGCAGCTTCAAATGGCTCTAAATGATCCCAGCTGAGAAGGAAAGGTCTTATCTAGCAAAACCATCAGTCATTTTCCAAACAAATTAAGAATTTATACTTTTTAAACTCAAACGCTTATCTTGTCTAGGTCTACGCGAACTCAATACGGGCAATACAGTTAAGGTATGTCGCAAAACCTCCCATCTCGTTTTCTTCGCCAACTTCAGAATCATCCTACATCACTGCAGAAGTACCGACCCAGTGTTTACAACGCAAACATGCAAAGAATATCAAACGCCATTTACAAAAAAAGGTAAAACAGCGATGTAGGACGGTTTTGACTTTGAAGAAGAAAACGAGATGGGAGTTTTTCAACCTACCCTAACTGTATTGACCCAGATTGACAAGATGAGCATTTGAGGTAAAAAAGTATATGTACTGTCAATTTGTTTTGAAAATGACCAATTGTTTTGCTAGGTAAGACCTCTCTTCCTCGGCTATAATTGTTTAGAGCCCTTTGAAGCTGCATTTAAACTGCATTTTGGAAGTTCATATTTTGGGGCACCATTGAAGTCCACTATTTGGAGAGAAATCCTGGAATATTTTCCTCGAAAAAACAATTTATTTACAACTGAAAAAAGAAAGACATGAACATACTGGGTGACAAGGGGCTGAGTACATTATCTGTAAATTTTTGTTCTGGAATTGAACTTATCCTTTAACTAGAACTAGATATTTTTCATTCATAAGTTCATTCTAATAGAATTAATCATGCAGTAAATGCTTTTGGAATCTCAAGACCTGTTTTTGTGTTTTTATGCCAAATCAAAGACATACTCGATAAAGTCATCTCTCAGTATCGTGTCTCTGTCCCTCACAGTCACACATACAGCACAATAACATTAAGTCAGGGGAATGTCTTTAAGCCCTAATCAAAGAAATACCATACCATCTGCTGTCATCTTCTTAAAGGAGAAGTACATTTCCAGAACAAAAATTGACAGATAATGTACTCACCCCCTTGTCACTCAAGATGTTCGTGTCTTTTTTTCTTCAGTCGTAAAGAAATTATGTTTTTTGAGGAAAACATTTCAGGATTTTTCTCCATATAATGGACTGATATGGTGCCCCGATTTTGAACTTCCAAAATGCAGTTTGAATGCGGCTTCAAACGATCCCAGCCGAGGAAGAAGGGTCTTATCTAGCTAAACAATCGGTTATTTTCATTAAAAAAATACAATTTCTATACTTTTTAATGTCAAACGCTCGTCTTGTCTTACTCTGCCTGAACTCTGTTTTTGTCCCGGTTCATGACAGTTAGGGTATGTCTCAAAACTCCCATTTCATGTTCTCCCTCAACTTCAAAATCATCTTATATCGCTGTTTTACCTTTTTTGTTACGGGTGTTTGATCTTCTTTGCATGTTCACTTTGCAAAGACTGTGTCGGTACTTCTGCAGCGATGTAGGATGATTTTGAAATGATTTTTGAAGTTGATGGAGAAAATACGATTGGAGTTTTTCAACATACCCTAACTGTCTTGAACCAGAATACACAGAGTTCAGGGAGACCAAAACAAGACAAGCATTTGAGATTAAAAAGTATTTTTTAAATGTAAATAACAGATTATTTCGCTAGATAAGACCCTTCTTCCTCAGCTGGGATCGTTTACAACCACATTTGGGATCGTTTGAAGCTTTTTGGAAGCTCAAACTCAAAAATCCTGAAATGTTTTCCTCAAAAAACTATTTCTTTACGACTGAAGAAAGAAAGGCATGAACATCTTGGATGACAAGGGGGTGTGTACATTATCTGTACATTTTTGTTCTGAAAGTGGACTTCTCCTTTAAACACGTCAAAAGTAGTGCTTGAATCATTTTGTGCAAAAAAACTTGCTTGAGCTTGACTTTTTTTATTTTTATTTTTTTTATTTTTGGGGGGAATTTTTTTGTCATGCAATGTTGTTGTTAAGACCAGTTCATTCAAGTCCAGGCTGAGACCTGAGTCTGAGTCAAGATTTGGCGTAAATTAAGTTTTTTGCACCAATGTCATGCAAACCTCCATAGTTACATTCCTGAAAGCTGCAAAAAAACTGACTGGTGGATTTTGCTAGAGTGCTCTTACATAGAAAAAAAGTATATTTCAAAGATTAAACAAAAGATTATTGTAGTGTGCATACAAGAAAATACTATTTCAGTCTTTCTACTTTAAACATTCACATTTATTTCAGTTATCTGTGAAATATACTAGCAGTTTTCTAGTGAAAACTGCTGTTTATATACCAATTTCTGTAGTGCCTGGCATTTTTGTGCACAGTATTTATCAGAGTATCACTGAATGGACAAAATGCTGGATTTGTGTCAAAGAGACCGCATTAAAATGCAGCCACAGGTTTCATCAATATTCACTTGTCCATGGACTGCAAACCGAAATCATTCCGCCAAATTACACATGTAAATCAACAGCCGTGGCCCTATGATTTCCTACCTATCAACGTTTCTGTCCATTAAAGCTGTCCATTAGCTAAACAGCCGTAAAGATGCCTTTGTGTTGCTACCTTCCAAAACATTGCCGCTATGGCCAGCTCACCCAACAAACAGGGGGAAAAAAATGCAAAAATTTAACATGTTCCTATTTGGCGACCAGACGGGGATATGAAAGGGCCAAATTGAACTCATTATAAGCTTGCTTTGCCACACCTCAACACGTTTAATTGGGTTTTTCCCCATCAGATTGCCTGGGAAAAGAAGGGGAAAGGTAGCAGACTAAATGACAGGTTGCTTGTGCGATTGAGGGTACGGAAAGACTGGGAGCCAACTGTTAGATGCAGATGGTCAAGTGTCAAGCCAGCACACAATGCACAGAGCAGGACAGGAAGATAATAAACAAAGTAATGACACATAAGGAGAGAACCCAGGAATGAAAGAAAGAGATGAATGGCTGCAAAAAAAGACAGAACAGAATGAGCGATCAACCCGTCAGGGCGTATGAACTCTCAGCACATCTGCTCAGTGCCCACCGAGGGCGAGCGGTCTGCATTTTCCTTAATCTCTGACACAAATCACAATTAGTTACTCTGATCTCTTAAAGGGCTGAGCTGAGACCTTTTTGTCTGGAATGTAAGCAAATCAATACAATACATTATGCATGCCGGGCAGGCAATCTCGCTGAGACCTGCCTTGAGCTGTTGAGCTAAATCTGGACTGGGACAGGATATCGGAATGCCCGATGCTGGCTTTTATACGAGAATGCGTTTACTAATCAAAACGATGAATTGCAAAGTCTTTCTGTGACTGCTCACATGCTAAAAATTGTAATCAATAGCCGAAGGCATAAGAGTTGGAGTGGAAATCTGTCTACTCAACTCTGGGTGACTCTTCCAAGAAACTCATATGGAATTTCCAGAGACAGGTCTTGATTAAAATGACAATCCCATCCATCTGGGACAGTGCGCAGGACATTTGGGAATGAGAAAGGAAACTATTCCTCAGAGCATTAGGAGAACTTTCCATTAAGATGATAGAATGGTTAAGCAGATCTTTAATGGGTTTGGAGGAACATTTTATCACTTAGATGTTGTTCTTTCATCGCTTAGTCGATTTAATGGACTTCTTGCTTACCCTAGTGAAAAATAAAAATGCTACAATGTATTTAGTGCTAAGTACTGTATACTGCAAATGCATGTACATATTTATGTGCTTAAAATTACCCTGCAATTGTACTTTTGGTATAGTAAACTGCTATACTTAAAGTCTGCTAAATAGGAACAACTATTTTTGTGCTTAATGCAATTTGTTTGGAAGTAGTGCTGAGCTCCAACTAAAGATATACTGAAGTATATTTGATTGTGCTAAAGTGGAACTATTGCAAGATCAGGTACACTTTAAATATCTTGCATTTAAAGACATATAATATACAATCCTTATTAATAATGATATTAAAACACATTTAGGCTTAATATTAGGAAATGGGCATTGTGCACAAGTAGTACTCTGATTAATTTTTATATCAGTCTTGAGTGATATGTCACCAAATACATTAATAGGTTTGAACTATACTTAGTATGAAATAAATGTATTTTAAATATAATGTTTTTTTTTTTACTAGGGTAGGAACCAACTCTCTCAGGTGTTCTGCTAGACACAAATGCAAAATTCAACGTTACATGGTGTTAGCAGTGTGTGGACACAACCACCTTACAATGATAAAAATCCATTCACTCCATTCCACTCCATCCATTTGTTTGTTTAATCCCCCCAAAAAACTAAACAGTCTCAATTATCAAGCCATTTTGAGTTTCAGCAGTATGATGTCATACTGTTCAGGCCCCGCCCACAATATCTGATATATTGCCCCTTATTAGCATATTTCCACCCTCAGTCAGTTGTACGCTGTTCGTTATTTTCTCTGCACTCAAGCAGCTGTAAGCAATGCAGGTGTTTTGTAGTTGGATGTAAAAGTAAACATACAAGTCTTCATTTTCTCCCGACATCAGAGCCACTGAGGACGCAGTGAATTAGTTTTGTTTTTGACGGTGACGCACCAACGAAAACACAAAAAAACAGAACAGGGGGCGGAGTGAGCAGCAGCTCATTATCATGTAAAGACACATTCACCGAAACAGGTCTGCTGTGAACAGAGTTGTTTTTGACGAGGTAAGAAGAGTGTTGTTTTAAATAACCACTGAGGAATTTTAACCAAAGTTTGTTACAGACATTTCATGAAAACCCTAAAGAAAATGTGGAAAATGGCCATCTGATGTCCGCTTTAAGCAGGGACAGAAATGCACCACTGTAACAACCACAGAATGTGGCACAACAATCATTTTATCTTGATTATAATGTTTTCATAATTGCTGGAAGCCAAAGTCATAATCCAAACAAAAAATTGATTAATAGCGCAGGCCTAGTTCAAGTGATTGATGAGATGTCTTCTGAAACTCCATGAGGTTTTTTTGTCTGGAGAACATTTAAGCAGGAGACTTCTGCAAACGTTTCCATTTGCTCTCCATTTATTCTAATTGCTGTCTAGGAAAAATAACTGAGTTATTAAAAGGATCCTATTTGTGATTTGTAATATACATCCCCTTACCAAAACGTAGTATACTTCAAGTTTATGTTATCAAGTATACTTAAGTAAAGTTCATGTATATTTTTAAGTGTACTTTATGTAGTGAGTATACAAATATCAGTGTACTAGTAGTATACTCGTAGGTGTACTATTTCAATACTACTTGGGACTAAATTGGCCCACTTTCTAGTATATAAAAGTATACTTTTAAGTATAGTTTAAGTATAACAGTTGTAAACTTTGAGTACACAACAAACAAATTGACATCAAAGTTTTTAGCTTGTACTACGACTACACTAAAAGTGAACTTAGGTATACTGATAGTTTACTAATTAAATACGTGTAGCAGCATTTTTAGGACACTTTGAAGTATAGTCTCAGTAAACTACTAGTTTAGTAGTTTTATACTGCAAGTATACTCGTAAGTTATCTTTAAGTGAACTTTACATTATACTTCAAGTATACTACTATGGCCCTATTTAGGTGTTAATTTGTATATATTTTGTTATATGAATATACAAAACATCAAAAAAAAAAAAAGATCAGGGCATCTGCTTGTAAACAAAAATATGTTATTCTAGCTTTTCATGCATTTTCATGAATTCATGCATTCTTTTTTATAAACACTTGAATGTGGGTAAGTTTCATAAATAAAAAAAACAAAGAAATAAACATCATTTTGAACAAAAAGCTGAAAAAAACTACGAGTTGGATTCAGAATGATAATCAAAATGTAGATGGAGTCGATTAACACCCCAAAGCTTTACAGTCATTATTACCTCTTCATGGGTCGACATTTTACTCCATAATGTTACATTTTTGATGCTGTTTTATGTCTGATGATCCTGTTAGATTACACATGGAAGCATGTTGTTTCAGTTTCTTCTTCACTTGTGTTTTTTGGAAATTCTGTACAGAAAATCTGTATAGTGCCCCCTACCGTATAACAATGAAAACACGGATTCAAGGAGCACAAGTATAGGTCAAATATATTTAGACTTTTTCTAAGTATAAGTCAAGTATACTTAAATGTCATTTTAAGTATATTTCTGAGAAGTACATGAAGCCCATTTCTGAGAAGTATATAAAAAGTATACTAAATGTAAACTTTCCTATTTTTTAGTTTTAAAGAAGTATACTAATAGCACACTTGAATAAAGGGTCTGAATCAGTATTAGCAATAGCAGGCCTAGAGTCAGCAGTTGACATCACACTTTACCAATGTTGACTTCATCATCCGTTTCTGCATCACCAATGCACTCAAACTGGAACTCCTGTAGGGACTGGGAGAACTTCTGGACGGCTGCCGAGAGGTCTGAAATGAAGAAAGACCGATTTGAAATATGAAAGTGTAACGTAAGGCTAAAATATGGTGATACAATCACATATATTTCCAACAGGACAGTTTAACAGAACTGTCATAGTGCATAAAAGCTGCGACACTCAAAGACTAAGAGTTAAAATCAAACTAAAATCAAGTACTTGATTCAAAGGTGTATCCTCTTTTCCCTATGAGAGTCTTTATAAAGAGGCAAATACATAATCTTCACTCCCTGCTGAGAGTAAATGAGTTCTCATTTGGAGTGCTAAACGTACATCTCAGTCATCGAGAGTGGGTGGAAAGAACTTGAGCAGGAAATGCTAGGCAACTCAATCAAAAACGGTAATGAGACGGCAGAGAAAAGCCATTTCATCATGTCTTAAAGAGGTGATAGACCCGACGGCTTCTCCAAATACCAACAAAAGCTTTCAAAAGCTCTCTGAAAAAGAAAACTCTGAAAAGGTTTTCTCATTACTTTTTCCCTTAATCTTTTATTTGGAAAAGCGCAGGTTTGGAAAATGGCTCTTTCAAGCTTAAGAGCAAAAGATTTGTCAAAAGAGCAAGACGCAGACATTCACAACATGGCAGGGAACTAACTTCGCACTTTAGACTGTTGGCTTGGTAAATTCTCTATTAAGAAAGGCCTTGAAGAAGCATTGTAGTTCTCATTAGACAGACCAGAGCTAATATGCAGACTCACACTGATCTGCCACAAGGGAGGTTTGTAATTCCAGAAAGATCAGAAGTTCACTCCATACAATTCACAATCCTGTGACTGCTTTGCTTTGGTCAAATCTATCAATAGCATTGACACTGAACACTGACAAATTTCGGAGAACACACAAAGTTATAGTTGAAGCCATATTGCTTATAATTTGCACTTAATGACTTTAATTTTCTTCTATTTCAGCTTTTCAGTGCATCATAGAGCTGCATCAAACAATTTGCATTCTTTTTTCTGCCCGCTTTTTTAACCTGACAAGGTCAAGAGCGCACAGAAATAACATTTCTGTAACTCTTGGCTGTTTGAATCTCACGTACCAAACATAAATACAGTCCAGATCATACAGAGTTCACTAGGGAGGATACAGAGAGCACTGCAATCTCATTTATATTAAACACTGGAACATTCCACTTACAGGGGTCAATCTAATGGCCGCAGATTCTATGTGGATAAATTAGCCATGATTTCTAAGTAAAGAAAACACTGCAGCAAAGGGCAACAGGATGTGATGTGATTTTTTCCATATCCCATAAAAACAACACAGCATATCATACGCTTTGGTATTTTTTTCCCCTAGTGTCACAATTTTAGTCCACTAAAATATAGTTTTTCATAACATTTCCATTTTTTTCTGACCTTTAGAATAAACTTGGTTATATCTGCTGTGTTTAAGATCTATATGCAAATTAGGTTTGATTTAATTGACTAGCTTATTATTAGGAAAGACTGAAAATGAGTAACAGCATCCCTATGAAAACTGTTTTCTGCTGAATACTGATCTTATATTGATGTGTATAGGCTGAACGGCACCCCACCAAGAATGTTATCATCTGTTGGTGTGTACACAAATATAGATATTGTTACAGTTATCTTTATAATTATAGTTCTTGGTGTTAGCAGGCCTTTAGAAGTGATTGAGAATGACTTTTAAAAGCTAAATTGAAATACATTTGAGTTGAGGTTGCAAACAGGATGTAGAATTGCCATTCAAATTTGATTAGCATATAAGGAAAGAAAATCATTTACAATTCAAAGAAATCCATAAAACTGTTTATTTTAAAAGCCTAGTTTGTTCAAAAATGTAATGTATGGATGGATGTTTGAAATGTGAAATATATTATAGAAATTTGAATTTAGTTTTAAATATTTTATTAATAAATAAATTCACATTTCTGGAAGACATTACATGAGTTTATTTATTTATTTATTTATTTTTAAATTTTGAATTAAATTTCTCTTCTTGTCATTCAACGAATGGCAAATAAATTCAAATAAATTCCTGATGTGAAAGGGAGCTAATATTTAAAGACCCAAATTAAAATTCTGCCAATATACTCACAAGTTTTACAGGAGTTTCTTTCTTCTGCTGAACACAAAAGAAGATATTCTGAAGAATGTGGGTCACCAAATATTTGCTGATCTCCACTGACTTTTATAGTATGAAAAAAAAAAAAAACTATGGAATTCAAATGTAAATTTTACCCAACCCTGACAGCAATGAGCTAAAACCCCTCATAACACCTTAGTGCAATAAACTAAGCCGTTTCCATTTGCAAACATCTTGCTTCCTACTGAAAGATAAGGTTCAAGTCTAGTTACAGCCTCTAACAGAAATAAACACAGGAATTTAATCCGGTATCAGGTTTTATCTGTGGCCTTATGCGTCGCCCATAGCACTGAGAGCACATAACAAGGTTATCCACCGATGTGTTGAGTGAGCATGTATATCATCTCATGCCATGCACCAACTCTGAGACTCCAGGGTGCCGGTCAATAATCTGTTTGAGATGTGAGTCTGCTCAGTCAAGCTGAATGAGCCTCATCAATAATGCAGTGCCCTTCACCTCTCGTACCGTCAGACAGCATCGCCACTGCAGCGCTGATCCACAACTACAGTACTTTCCTAAAGCCTTCAGTGAGAGCATTAATGTCTAATAGGCCTGGCTTTTCCCGAGATCAGAGGTTGAGTAAAATGGAAGCGGGTGTCTTGAGGGGCGAAGGAGGAGCACACCTGCCGCTGTCCAATTGGCTTTCAGATTCAACCTGGAAAATCGCACCTCGGCCATTGAGGTTTCCCTAGTGGGCACTTTGCTTCCTTTTCCTTCCTGTATTACCTCAGCTCTCCAAACTGTCTCTTTATCTCTGTAGGAAATGGCTTGTAGATCTGCTGTCCATCTCCACACAGCTGTCACTTTGAGCCGCTGTCGTTTCTTTCTCTCGCCTATTAAGTGTAGAACATGCTGTCCGTCACAACATGCTGCCTTCATACCTTCAGGGAATCACTGAGCTGGGATTGTAAATGTTCTTGGCTTCGTTTCAAACCTTCGCGAGCCGCCTCGCTGCCTACTGTTTACATGCTGTAAATGCAAGTCAGCATCCTAATCTAAACGAAACATCATAAGCAACTGAAATGAAAGGAAACAACTTTGTTGTCTAGAGATTGACCGATAATGGCTTTTACTGATATTTTCCTCAGATATTTAAGCATTTTTTGGTTGTTGGATATGTATAGAAGCCCGTTTCTGCCACTGAATAAAAAATGTAAAAAAGTTATTGCGACTTTATCTCGCGAGTTATAGCGAGATATTAAGTCGCAATTCTGAGAAATAAAGTCAGAACCGCATGAAATAAACTCATGATTCTGAGACATAAAGTTAGAATTCCGAGATATAAAGTTGCAATTGCGTAAAATAAACTTGCATTTCTGAGAAATAAAGTCAGAATTCCGAGATATAAAGTCACAATTCTGAGAAATAAAGTCAGAATTCCGAATTAAAGTCGCAATTGCTAAAAATAAACTTGCAATTCTGAGAAATAAAGTCAGAATTCTAAGATATAAAGTCGCAATTGCATCAAATAAATTCACAATTCTAAGAATTAAAATCAGAATTCCGAATTAAAGTCGCAATTGCGTGAAATAAACTTGCAATTCTGAGAAATAAAGTCAGAATTCCGGATTAAAGTCGCAGTTACGTGAAATAAACTCGCAATTCTAAGAATTAAAATCAGAATTCGAATTAAAGTGCAATTGCGTGAAATAAACTCACAATTCTAAAATTAAAATCAAATTTCGAATTAAACAATTAAAACAATTCTAAGAATTAAAATCAGAATTCGAATTAAAGCAATTGCGTGAAATAAACTCACAATTCTAAGAATTAAAATCAGAATTTCGAATTAAAGTCGCAATTGCGTGAAATAAACTCACAATTCTAAGAATTAAAATCAGAATTCCGAATTAAAGTCGCAATTGCATGAAATTAACTCGCAATTCTGGTAAAAACTGGCTTCCATAGATATCAGATCCACCAATGAATGAAAAAAAAAAAAAAACTAATTTATACTACATGCAATAATGCCTTAGATTTTGACCCAAACTAGAAATGTTCTGAGCAGCCTAATTGTGCTCAACCTTTTTCAACAGCCCTTGTGTCAGAAGCACACTTATAAATCCTAACGATGTTCCCTAAGTAGGCATCTCAACAGGTTTTGGAACACAGCTTTTGATTCAAACATCTGGTGCAGTGAACACACTGCCAAGAGTAACACTAGCTGTTCTCACCACTGCATGATGGGACACACGCCAGTAAGAATGAGTACGAGATTTTACGTAATTGCCTGAGTTCACACTGGGTTTTAATAATAAATCAGAAAGCATAAGATGGAATACTGTATTCAAGAAGGATGACAGAGCAGTGTGAGATGTCACAAAGCATTAAACACTCAAACTGACTCACAAAAGCTGCAAGTGAGCATAGAACCAGCTGGAAGCACTCCCTAGAACACACATAATAAGAGATGCTTTGTGTCATTACCTCCCAAGTTTCAGGGGTAGAACAGAAAAACACTCCCTTACAAGACAATACGAGCTCAAAGGGCAAAACTAGATAGCAGAAGAGGTGCATGTTCAGAGGACATTTCCTAAAAGGTCACATACATCCACCCTGCTGCCTCTCAGACCGTACAAGATTTATTTTCCTTTGCCTGTTACTTCATTTTCTCTCTCTTACAGTTACTCTCATTTAACGCTAAAGAAATAAATCACTCAAAACTGAAAATTCAGTCATTATTTACTTGCCTTCATGTAATTTAAAACTCCTATGGTAATTTTTCATTTTTATGGAACAAAGATTTTTTTTTTTTTTGCTTTTTGTTCATATAACATTCATAGACTTAAAAAAATCTGTTATTAATATAATAATATTAAGTGTTATTTGTTGCATTTTATCCAAGGTACTTTTTTAAGAAAGCATCATTTTATAAAACACAAAAAACAAATATATTTAAGATTCACAAACAAAATCAAGCTGAAAATCACTGAAGTAACTTAAAATGCTACTTCCAATTTAAAAGTCACAAAGTACTGCAAGTAGTTACTTTTTTTTATATAATGAACAATTCAGTATTAAAAAAAAAATTGTGCACCAGTGTTATTTTACTTAACTGTATTATAGTGTTGTTAGCATACTGATTTAGTTTATTTAACAATAATACTTGTTTTAGTTTATTTAACAATAATAACCCTGTATTGAGTGTTCTGAAGCCATATGATAGATTTGTATGAGGAATTTTCAGCCCAAAATGTAAGAAATGCTAGGTTATTTTTTTAACCCAAATGCTGCATTCAGCCCGCTGGGTCATTTTATTGGGTTATTTTTTATATTTTTTACCCAGATGCTGCGTAGTTTTTATGTAAGCTGCTGGGTCATTTTTAACACTGTTTTTTTTTTTTCTACCCCCGTCTCTGACAAAACAACCCAGCTGCTGAGTTACAGTCAGTCCGAGCATAGGCTTTTTGAGTCCTCTACAGGAGAGAGCGGTCCTCAGCGCTGCCAGTTTGCACTTCTTCGACGAAATAAAGGTTTGTATACATTCTATTTCATTTATAAAGTCTTTATTGTGCTGTAAATTGTATTATTTTACGTGGCGCAACATAAGGACGAGATGTCAATCAGCTGCGTCAGTTAGCCTTGCATAAAATGAATTTTTTCGTTATTCTACTGAGTTTAATCTTAAAATATGTTCTCTAATGTCAGTACTGTTTGGTTATGGGCGGTTTTTGGAGTCAGTCATGGCATCTTTCAGCTACAAGTGAAACTCGAGACCACGGCCTGAAGTTTGCAGTTAACCCGCCAAACAGTAAAAAGTTCAGTGAAAAGCGTTTGCAGAGAATGGTTGAATACACTAAAATTAAAATTCTACGTTTAAATGTTACGTTTGTATGCTTGTTAAATGAGTTTAAATGTATGTAATGTTGTAAAGTGTGCTGTATTCACACCAATAAATACAATTTGTCTTGTATTTTGTCCATGTGTTCTTGCTTAATAATAAATGTATATCTTTTGATTTTTGCTGTTGCCTCTAGTAATTATGTGTGTGTTTTTATAAGTTCCAGTACAATAGTTGACTTAAATAAAATAACCCAGCATGTTTGGTCAAATCATTTAACCCAACCAGCTGGGTCAAAACAACCCAGCATGTATTCTGTACAATATTTACCCAGTGCTGGGTTGCCAAATAACCCAAGTTGGGTTGTTTTTAACCCAGCATTTTTTAGAGTATACTTGTTCAGTGTTTAGCACAAAAATATACTGTGGTTGTAATGGGAAATCATCATATGGCCTTAGTAGACTTGGAATATAACACATGACATGGATATCATACTACTTTAATGGTGCACTTCTGTCTTTTTCGGGGGCGGCGGAACTTGACAGACCAGTCATTGAACTGTCACTGTATGGAAAAGAGTTGTGTGAATATCTCTTTGTATTCTACACAAACTAACAGCATATGCACTTGTTATATGAGGTGAGTAAATGATGACAGAATTTCTATTTTTTGTGTGTAAACTATCCCTTTAAACATGATCCAATGTGCACACGCATGTCGGCACTTAGCAACATTCCTGTTATGACATTAACAAGCACGTCGCATCTGCCGTGTAATTTTGCAGCGAGTGTAATTACAGGGCATGCTGTGGAACCTGGCAACAGAGGCAGTGTGCACATATGACGGGCTTCCAGCCTGCTTTTATCACAGGTTTCATCTAATGTCACACCTCCACACGGCCTGCCATGGAAGAGTGCCTCCATAGCTCACTGCCTGTTAGGAAAAAGGACATTTCCTCCGGCCCTGCTACAACAACAAGCCATAAGAGACAGTGACGGTGCTTGTGCTTAATAGTGTGTTGCAGATAGTGGGTGGCTGCGTGTATGCGTATGTGTTTTTTTTTTTATGTGTGTGTGGGTGTGTGTAGAGAAAAGGCATTTCAGTTCTGTTCACATTCCAAAATGTTCCATCGGTTGGAACACAGTCAATAATGAGGCAAATCACACCTTTTATAGTGATAATATGATCTCACACGCAACTCTCTATAAAAGCAACAAATACAGAAGAGAGCACAGCATCAACTGTAAATCTCAGTTCAGTAAATTGTACTGCATGATACTAAATTTAAACATCAGTAATGATTTAAAGGAAGCTTTGACATAACATAAAATTACAATCAAAGACCATTTTACTTGCCTAATAAGGGTTTGAAATGAACGTTTTCAATTTGAATGTAGCCTCAGATATGACATTGAGGGAAAAAAAAAATCAGGGCTGCAAATGAAGAATTCATACCCATGATTTATTCATTTCTTCCCAATGATTTATTAATTCATTCCCACATATTAGGTAAATTGTGACCATGTTTTACTAATTTGTTCTCACAATTTATTAATTCATTCCCTTGTTTAATTTAAGGCAGTACAAATTTAAATTTAAGCAGTATGAATAGTACAATGTGGCAAGGTTTAACTAAAACTATTCACTTTAACTATTCGTGGCCACAATATATTGTATTATATTACTATATGTACATTGGACTAGCCAAAACAAAAATCTCATACATCTCATAATTCACAGCTTGAATTTAAATATATTTGCTATTAAATCTGATTCTGAGGCTTTCAGCTTTATGGATATCATGCAAAATAGAAATAGAAAACAACATTCTTTGTGACTTCTCTAGTAAAACAGCATTTATAATATCAATTATCAGACAGGTTATCAATTCATAAAGTACCCTAGTAAAAAAATAATAGATTTGCAAATGCATTTATTTTATATTAAGTATAGTTCAAGTCTATTAACATATTTACTGACATATCGCTCAGGACTTACTGATATGAAAACTGCTTGCACAATGCGAATTTCTTAATATTAAGCCTAAAATAAGTTTTAATGTCACTAATGATGAGAACTGTATGATTTTTAAATAATATCAGACTTCAAATGCAAAATATTTAAAGTGTACCTAAAGTATACCTGCAATAGCTCCACTTTAGCACAATCAAATATACTTCAGTATATCTTTAGTTGGACTTCAGCACTGCACAATTAAAGTGCATTAAGCACAAAATTAGTTGTTCCAATTTAGCAGACTTTAAATACACTAGTTTAGTATACTAAAAGTACAATAACAGGGTATTTTTATTAAGTATATAATATGTAAATGTATTTGTAGTTTACTTAGCATAAAATAAATGTATTTCAAATACATTTTAGTATATTTATTTTTCACTAGGGTAATCCGATGTTTCCTCACAAATGTCAGCGTACTGAATTCAGAGCATTGGAGCCTCTCCTCCATAAAACAAGCCAAACCTTTCTCACTCCAAAAGCTATAATGATTATCAAAGTCATGCCCCAAATATCATCCCAGCATATAATTTCATGATGATAAAATTCCCATGCTCTTCTCATCAGTATATCGACGGCAAATGTTTCTCGGTGAAAGCAATATAGCGTATTGCAATAAAGGTGCTTTCGGCATCTGTAGAATGATGCGCATAAGTCGTGGCATTGCAGCATTTTTCAAACCCTTAGGAAGTGAGAACGATACCAGATGAGAAGCTGCACCTAAAACATTTCACAGGTATCGCACGTCTTTCTGTACTTGATTACAATAAACATTACTTTATCAAAAAAAGAGAGGGGGAAAACAATTCTGCTTTATATTTTTACAATGGGTCATTAACAAGGTCATTGGATGAAAAACTCACTTTTACATGTTGTTTGAACATAAATATGTGTTGGCAGTGTGTGTACACAACCACCCTATTATGATAAAAATCCACCCAGTGGTATTTTTGTAACCTTGTAAGAAATATCCCCTTTTTCAAATCAAGCCATTCTCAGCCTCTTGTCGGTGTGACGTCACACCAACAGAGGCCATTCCCACGATAGTTGATTGACATGACTGTCTTACCTTAGACCTGCCCTGACTCAGCTGTAACAGTCCGACTCCGACCGCAAGGGAAGACAACAAGGTCTCCGATTGAGCGATTGAGGGATTGAGGTGTTCTGTAGTTGGATGTAATAATGAATACAGCAGTTGTCATTTACTCCCGACATCTGAGCCGCTGAAGATGCAGAGGATTACTTTACTAAAACATTACTTTTGTTTTAGAAGGAAATGAGCCCGGCGACCTACATAAATGCATTTATATTTGCGCAAATTATTCGTAATGCAGCTTCACCTACAGCAGAAGTGAGTGTAAGGGTTTTATGCATTTTTGCAAATCGCCTTTCCTAATAATGTGCTAGTTAGCAAGCTAAGTGTTTAAACGCGGCCAAATTTGGCTAACGTAAACAGACCGGCATGTCTCCCCACAGTAGAGAGATGCGGGGTGAGCAGCTCTTAGCATTTAAAGGAATATGCAATAGAATGGCTCGCTCTGAACAGGGCTGATTTTAACAAGGTAAAAAGGGTATTTTTTACACTACCACTGAGAAATTTTAACCAAAGTATGTTATAGACTTCTCATTAAGACCCTAAAGAATTATATCAGTTTGTGGAAAATGGGCATCCGATGACCCCTTTAAAGCCAAGTAGGAATATCATCAAGTTAGGGTTTTTAAACATTTTATTCCAAAATAACTCAGCGCAGTAACAATTTAAACAATATATTTTATTTGTGAATTACGTTCAGCTATTCTTTTTAATAGTTAACTTTTAACTATTTTTGAATGTTTCAGATCATCAGTCATCAAAGCTCTGTAAATATTAGGCAGAGATTTACTTTAAATTTTACCAAGCTGATTACTCACTAAAAACTCCCACAGATCATGTTTTCAACATTTCAAGTCTTATTTTGTTGCAACAAAGTGGTTATATCTAAGTGCGTGAGTTGTTTACTTACTTTTTAAAATTAGTCTTCCCATTAACACCATTAAATTGTTAATTCAGACTGATTTGTGAACGTGGAACGCACACAAACATAAGAGGCAGGAGTTTTATCACATGAACCAATCACAGTCGAACAACTAGTCATATCTAATCATATCGCAATGGAGGCATTGCCTCCTTTCACGTGACTTTCCCCCATTCATTCTTAATTACCCCCCCATCAAACTCACGGCACGATATAGGGGGTCTGTTAAAACTCAATGAACTCAGGGGAGGCGAGAGAGACACGGATTCCTGCTGTAATTTTACCTGCTAGTGTTGCTGTTGCACAATATTTCTTTAGAAAAACAAGTGATTTATACACTTTTTAATGATATGTTTTGTAATACTTTTTTCTCATCCAATTTTTTTGACGGAGGCGAAAGTCAAAAGTATCAATTATTATATTATTGTTATTATTATACACATTTATTATATTCATTTAAACAATTACTATCAAACAATGAGCTCCACCTGAGTCTTCTCCTCCCATTTCTACATTGTTTCCTTCCCATGGTACCACCTGCGCAGATATCAATAACATCACTGGGTTGTAGTTGCCAAGTTGAGGAGACAAGTGGGTTGAAATGTGTATTATGTGTCGACTGTGATGCCTTAGAATATGTTGACATGATTATTCATATATTGAGGTTTATTGAGGGCCATACAAATTATGGGAGTTTTACTAATCGCGATTGTAGGAAACATATAATATATGCCCAGTGGGACTTGTTTTTTTATAGAAAGACTAAAAAAAACAGAGAAAATATGAGAATATATTTAAACGGGATGATAGCGGGATATAATGGTAAAATACGGAAAAATCCCAGGAAAAACGGGAGGGCTGACAGGTATGTTCCTAAATGCTTGTGGATGCATTTCTGAAATGACAAACCATTTGCAAAGAATACAAAGCGCATATACCACTTTTAAAAGCATAGCCTTGTCTAAAAAAACACAGTGGTATCTGTCTATCTGACAAATTCCACAGCACTTGGCCAGGTCTACTGTGTATTTTCATAAATGTGGACAAAATGTGTACAGCACAATTCATCTATCCATAACTGACTGTCACACAGTCAGTCTTTGTTCGAGGTTCATATAAAAGTCATGAAACAGGATGGCCAAATTATAATGTTCTTTAGAAGACTGACAGGTAATGTATCATGGAACGTCTCAGAGAGAACTTGTATTCCTCTGATACCCAATCAGATGCACTTGACAGGAAGACCATACTGATTTGCCACGACAGCGGCCCATCAAAGAGACCCTCTTCTACCTCCAGTTTAACAAGAAGCAAGGGATTGTTCTCTCATCGAACCTTAGGAGTTCCCTGTTCTTTGATTCCACTCAGAGGGGATCGAAAGTGGATGAGTCTTGCTCCAGGTAACGATGACAATCGCTCATCAGCCTCTCAGCGGGGGTGCCCATGTGTCAGCCGTAGGAAATCAGGCCTGGCACTCCTCCAGTCAGCACCTCTCTGAGTCTCCGATCCCCCAGCTGTATCTCAACTAAACGACACCGCACATGCTTGAGACTCGGAAAAAGACACGGAGAGAGGTGATAAATATTTGATCTTTGAATTTACATGGCCAGGTGGCTTCATCGAAACCTGATGGAACACTATTGCTTAATAATGGCCAATTAGATCTATCTCATTGGGCACACAGCACTTTTAGTATTGGCTTGGTGCCACTTCTGACATCCATAGCCTATATAGTTTACAACCTACTGTACGTGTTAAATGTTTGTACTTTTCAAGGTGACCTAGATAAAATCACATGGATTCCACTATGGATGGGACAACTTACCCCAAAAAAAAAAAAAAACTTCCTGAAAATGTACTCACCCTCAGGCTATCCAAGATGAAGATGATTTTTTTTTCTTCATCAAATTTTGAGAAATGAAGCATTAAATCACTGCAGTGAATGGGTGCCGTCAGAATGAGAGTCCAAACAGCTGTTAAAAACATCCCAGTAATTCACAAGTAATCCACACCACTCCAGTCCATCAATTGCAATTTTCATTCTGACGGCACCCATTTACTGCAGAGGATTCACTGGTGAGCAAGTGATGTAATGCTGAAATTCTCCAAATCTGATGAAATTCTGATGAAGAAACAAACTCCATCTTAGATGGTACAAGGTTGAGTGCATTTTACGCAAAATTGCATTTTTGCATGAACATTTCCTTTAATGAAAATTACCAAGTTTAACTAATTAGTCGCACAAAATACAAAAAATAAAAAAATAAATAAATGAAAAAAACTAAAAGTGCTTTTAAATCAGATTAATCAAAGACATGCTGTAATTGACCGCATGGAGTCTTCAGCTGCAACCCTAGACTCACAGGACGCGATAAATCACTATTAAAACTTTTTTGTCTTTAGTCACATTGCGCCGCTCTGGTTGACAGTGTTAGCAAGATGTTAACACCATGCTCTTTTGAAATAATTCAGTCTAAACTCCCATGCACTTAAAAACAGTCAGTAATTTCCTGCTAAACTCTAAGCTAATACATATTCACTTTTTTATTCTCTATTCTGTTCTAGCTATCTAACTTGTAATATGTTTTATATTAATCTATTTCTCTGCACTTGGGGGAGCAAATGTCTAAAGTCTGTCAGTATTTCCAGCGGAGGCTTAATTAGATGTTTCTGGCAATCTGAAGTGATGTGTCAACACACTGACAAAATTCTTCAACACGCCACGTCAAAAATTGATGTAAAATTCTGACACCTTTTTACCAACTTACAAGCTGCATCATTAAAGAGAGGGGTTAAGATAACACAAACACAGCCAGCCAAAAAGATACCAAACATCTCTGCCAATCAAATGTGTTGCAGCGGCAAGACAAAACCTCCATTATCAGCCTCTTTCAGATGGAAATACTAGCTGTCAGACACGAGAACCACAGACCACAAACAACTTTGTTCACGGTGGCTCAACAGCCTTAGAAAGGCATTAATTCTGTATAGAATCACGCTTACAAACAAGCATCTTACAGCAAAAGCAAAGTGACATATGCATCTCAAATGGTAATCACAGCATGTCTACAAGGGAAAAGGCAGAATGACAAAACCCTTGTTTTTTGGTGTCGGCTTTGATGCACTAGATGCATAAAAAGCAAAACAATGCCTGATATATATTGCATAAACAAAAGCAAACAGCCATCCAGCAAAACAAACAAATGCATCTCATTCAGATCCCATCAAACAGTGTCACTTTTAATTATCAGCAAAGAGCACATCGTTTAGTGCAAATTGCTCCTTTCTGCTGAGTAAAGGGAAATGCTTCTGCTTAGCACAACACATCACGTAATAACATCTGTAGGGATTATTTAAAGATCATTGTTATACGCATTAGCTAAGTGGAGTTCAGTTACATCCGAGAATTCATCTGGATAAATGATCAGTTATACAGTACTGTATATCTTTAGATCTTGGCATGAGTTTTACAATGTAAGACAGACAAAACTCTAAGATGAAAGACAGGTCATCAGGTAATACTGCTAGTCAAGGTCCACTGATACTAGTCAAGGATTTATTGCAACCATAACCATCCTCCACCCTCTCACTTACCCTTAGAATTAAACAGGCGATTAAAAAAAAAATTAGAATTAAAAAAAAATTCTTCCAGTATTTATTTATTTATTTTTAAATTTCAGTAATAACTTCTTAGAGTTACACCAATCTTAAAAATAAAGGTGCTTCATGATGCCATAGAAGAACCTTTTTTGTCTAAATGGTTCCATAAAGAACCTTTAACGTCTGAAGAACCTTTCTGATTCACAAAAGGTTCTTTGTGGTGAAAGAAGGCTCTTTCTTACCATAAAATGATAAGAAAGAGATGGTTCTTTAAAAGAACCTTTGACTGAAGCACCTTTATTTTTAAGAGAGCAGTAGTGAAGACCTGGGGACAAAAAAATAAGTAAAAAAATTATAGAAGGACCTGAAGAAACAATGCAGTATCTTGAGAAAAGTAATCATGATATATTGATACATAACTGTACCTAGTTCAGGAAGTTCAGCCGAGTTTCAGTTAATGGTTTGTTTGGACTGCAGAGGAAGTTTTCAGTTCTTTACTTAGTACATTGAAACTTCACTTTCAACAATGTGACACATTTTAAAAGGAACCAGGATATTCAACAAGAAAAACTGTGGTTGTTGTATACCAGAGTGGAGCTAAGTGGTTGAAAAATGTGATTGAAAAGTAAAAGTGATTCATTTGAAATGGAAAGTAGTTTCAAAGGCAGAGCACGTAATTACATTTTCATAAAATATTACAAAGACAGCTGTTGCCCTGATAAATAATGCACAGTATGATTAGAAACATGCGTCAAAAAATATATAAATAGGCTTGATTTTGATTTTTTTTCCTGATAAAAACCTCAAAGGACAAAACAAGGCTTTGATCGAGGTTGTCAAAACAGTAGGCCAAAGATCTGTTTTCTGCAAACATATTTCTTCAAACAACATATAAATACTGTAGCCAAACACAGATTGCTGTGTGAATAAATATGTTTTTCTGTTGGCTGCAATGAGTTCTAATACAGAATAACATGATATTTTTAAAACTGAGTGCATATAAACAATGACAGCTGAAACGACATGCAACAGACAAAGTGGTAAAAAGTTAGCAATTTATAAAAGTTGGATATTTTTGTACCATTGATAAACTGTATATTATAAAGCTTTTCCTAATCAGATTTTTTTTTCTGTTGTCTGTTTTTATTATTTTTATTATATATTTTTTTAAATATGTCCATATACCCTGGCATTTTAAAGTTTAAATTTTTGTTTTTGAAAAAAGTATCTTATGCTCGCAAAAGTTGCAATGATTTAATCAAAAATACTGAAAATACAGTAAAATTGTGAAATATTTTTACAATTCAAAATAACTGTTTTCTATATGAATATATGATAACATTTAATTTATTCCTGTGATCAAACCTGAATTTTTAGCATGTGTCACATGATCCTACGAAATCATGTATGATATGCTGCTCAAGAAACATTTATCATCGTTATCAACTTTTACGTTGTAGTTTTTAGTTTTAGTTTTAGTTATTTTAGTACTTCAAGTTTAACTAAATACACATAATAAATGTTGCCTTGGCAACTAGCTGAAATAAAATGCTATTTTATATATTGTATTTTATTTCAGTTAATGCTTATTTTATTTCAAGTAATAAACCCAAATGCATATAGGTAACAATAATAAACCTGCAGAAAATAAGCACTTTGGATACTGTAATAAGCATGTATTACAGTATCTGTAATAGGCATAATATAAATAAAGTAGTGAAACACTGGTTGAGAAAATCTGTTAACATACTGTCCAGGTATGTTCATTTAGCAACACTTAAGATGTTAAATGTTATGATAGTCAATGAAGAGTTTTTCTCTCATCCAGGCCTCCAGGTCACATCAGGCAACAACTCTTGGGAGTGAAACTGTAAAGGTCAGAGGCGTATTCACACTGACACTGTTATAGATGGAGTGGCTAGTGCAACATTTTCTAACACAGCGGAAACTGTGTAACTTGTTTCTTAGAGCCTTGAAGAATTAGAACCTTTCACTGTGTAAATAACTCCCCACAATCCAATCTTTGTTCAGATTAATTAGCCTCTCAGCTTCCTGAGTCCTACTGGTACAAACTAACACAGACACAGACACACACTTGCAGTATCTGTCAGTGAGGAAAGTTATCAGTGGGAGGAAAGGACAAGCCTACCCAACATTGTTTACAGCGCATTTCCTGTGGCAAAGCCCCTGGAGCATTGCACTTACTCACATAAACACACACCACTCCCAGAAGAGTAGTGAAATCCAAACAGAGACCTTACTAATGCAGGGATAGAGGAAGAGAAATGCTTTCAAATTTACTGCACTGGCGGCTTGCGCTTCGCGAGAGCGGGAGGTAGCATGAATGTCACAAATGTGGACTTTATGTTTTGTATGTCTGTAATGTTGCTCTTAAAAGTGCTTCTTAAAGCACAGCAATAACAGACAAAAACAATTAAGAGAGTTCAAAATATTTTTCAATATTTAGGGTATGTTTACGTGACAATGATTGTCTTACATACAGACGACAACGTATTATGCATGCCAGGCCAGTAGATGGCGACTTCACTATGTAAAAAAAACTACTACGCATCTGTGGATATGCGCATCCTTATTCCTATACCCCATGACACTTTGCGCGAATTATGGGTGTAACTTCCGTTAAGCTGCAAACAATCAGTGAAAGGCTCGCTCTATAAAAGCGACAATACATTTTTTTTAAAAACTGGGTGACATTATTCTACTCACCCTTCAACCATCGAACATTAAAATGTCATTTAAACATGTAAAAGCCTAAACAAGGTATTTTAAACAGACTATGAATAGGCTAACCCCAAAAGCAATTCCTTAGCAATAACGGACTAGTGGAACATAACTGTAGTACTATTTATCTGTATTATGTAGTAACATACATTTCCTTAATCAAAAGCGTTTATTAATTTGAACAATGTTGAACAATGAAAATTCCGCCATTTTGACAGATAATAAATTATTTACTTGTGAAAGAGAAAAATGCTACATTTGTTGTGCATTCCATGGAATTGTATATCATGAATTAAATCAAGAGAAAATTGTCCTTTTTCATACTATTACAGTAAAATGCAAAGGGAAAAAAGAAAATAATCATGAGGAAAAGAATGCAGCGATTGAAAAAAGCTCTTGCCATAAATTTTCTTGTTATAACACGTCACATTATAATACCAAGCATTATGTTATTCTCATTAAGTCTAAAAAATAAAACATAAAGGAAAATCGATAGCTCATTGAGTCAAACAGATAGGTAACCTTATGATCTGAAATGACTCGTTTCAGGCTTTTTGAATGGAAGGTCCCCAAATCGAAAGTGCCACCTGTAATTCAAAACACAGTAGGCTTGTCAAAAATAAGGTGGATAGACTGAACATGTAATATGCATACACATGACGTCACCGTTTTCACAAATTCATGTTTTTGTAGTTTACACAGAGATGATAATGAGATGTTGTATATAACATACAATCTGAAAGCCGTTTTTTAAAAGTTGCCATTTTCAGGCCCTCAAAACGCTGCTGTCATGTAAATGAATGGCCAAAACACATAAAAGGTTTTCTGTTTTTAATACGGCTGTCAATAGATTAAAATTTTTAATTGGCTTAATCCTACCCTTTTTGTGTAATCACGATTAATCACACACTTATCATGAAATTAAGCTTACATTTTTTATCCTAACATGTTTATTTTATCATTTGCTATATCCACCAAAGTAAACCAAAAGATTTAAAGGAGAAGTTCACTTCCAGAACAAAAATTGACAGATAATGTGCTCACCCTCTTGTCATCCAAGATGTTCAAAAACATATAGTGGAACTTCCAAAATGCAGTTTAAATGCGGCTTCAAATGATCCCAAATGCAGTTGTAAACAATGCCAGCCGAGGAAGAAGTGTCTTATCTAGCGAAACGATCGGTTATTTTCAATAGAAGAATACTATATTTAAATGCTTTTTAATCTCAAACCCTCATCTTGTCTTACTCATGACATTCTAGCTCATGACAGTTAGGTTATGTCGAAAAACTCTGACCGTATTTTCTCCCTCAACTTCAAAATCATCCTATATCGCTGTTTTACTTTTTTTGTTAAGGGTGTTTGATCTTCTTTGCATGTTCACTTTACAAAGACTGTGTCGGTACTTCTGCAGCGATGTAGGATGATTTTGATATGATTTTTGAAGTTGAGGGAGAAAATACGGTCTGAGTTGTTCGACATACCCTAACTGTCTTGAGCCAGAATACACAGAGTTCAGGCAGAGCAAGACAAGACGAGCTTTTGAGATGAAAAGGTATTTAAACTGTATTATTTTAATGAAAATAACTGATCGTTTCACTAGATAAGACCCTTCTTCCTCGGCTGGGATTGTTTACAACCGCATTCGGGATCGTTTGAAGCTGCATTTAAACTGCATTTTGGAAGTTCAAACTCAGGGCACCATATCAATCCATTATATGGAGAAAATGCTGAAATGTTTTCCTTTAAAAAAAAAACACAATTTCTTTACGACTGAAGAAAGAAAGACACAAACATCTTGGATGACAAGGGGGTGAGTACATTATCTGTAAACTCTTGTTCTGGAAGTGGACTTTTTTCAAGATAAATTTAGATGTCTTTTCAAAAAGGACACCTGGAGACTTCAAAGGACAAAAGAAGAACCAATATATATAGTCCATAAAATGGATACATTTATGCACAACAAACACACAAAAAAACATGTTCTTTGTGAACCAGCCCTTACTAAGGAGTACTTAGTTCTGACCTTTAATATAAGTGCTTTAAAATATATATATATACATTTACATTTATGCTTTTAACAGTAGCTTAGACTTGTTGGTAAGGTAAAATCAGGTTAAAGAAAAATGTGCTTTTCAGTACTTCTATATATATGGAACACTGATGGAGCAAAATAATTAGTGTGAAAATGAATCATAGAAGTGGTTTGTTTTGTTTAAAAAATCCTCAAGTATAAATATATGAAGTGGCAAGGCAAGCATGCTACTCCACACACAGGGTAAAAGCCTCACCAGCATGGCGCAAAAGGCAAGGTATTTATAGAAATACATATAGCTAAAATAATATACATTTACATTTACATTAAGTCATTCAACAGAGCAGACACTTTAATCTAAAGTGACTTACACATAAGGACAACAGAAGCAATCAAAACCAACAACGAGCAATATTATGTGACTGCTGTGCTGTAACAAGGTTCCTTTAACACACGTAGCAAGGTTTTTTCTTATACAAATAGAAAGAAAGAAAACAAGTCAAAAGAATAGAAATAGAATAGAGAATGCCACAGAAGAAAAAAGAAAAACAAGTAGTTTTGAATAAGTTAATACTTGTTCAAAGCAATCACTTTAACAAATTGTGTATAATTTTCTGTTTATTCTAACACATAAAATATTTTTGTTAAATACACATAAAGTCATTAAAATGTTATTTTATTTAACAAAGATTCTGAAATCATTGAATATGATATTGTATTATACTGTATGACACAATGAATATCCAATTTTTAACATGATGGTTTCATTTTAAACATGGTGATTATCTTTAAGGTGGACACCCAACTTAATATCTGAATCTTACCATGTTATGTCTATACCATACTTGCACATATTCTTCCGTTATTGAAAAACTGTTGCTTAAAGGGTTACTCCAACCCAAAATGAAATTTTGTCCCCATGTCATTCCAAACCCATAAAAGCTTCGTTCGTCTTCGAGAACACAATTGAAGATATTTTGGACGAAAACCAGGAGGATTTTGACTGTCCCATTGACTGCCAGGTAAATACCACTGTTAAGACCCAAAAAAGTAAGATCGTCAAAATAGTCCATCTACCATCAGTGGTTCAATCTGAATTTTATGAAGCAACGAGGATACTTTTTGTATGTAATGTTTATTCAACAATTCGTCTCATCTGCATCACCGTAGCGCCATTTTGGATAGTATCCCTGTACACAAACAGCGTACGCTGTCCTCTGTCAGCTGCGTCACGCGGATACGTTTTCTCCGTTTATTTACGATACGCTTTGATTCGAACGAAAACAGCGTATCCCGCGTGACGCAGCCAAAGAACTTATATTTGACGCAGCTGACAGAAAACAGCGTACGGTGTTTGCGTCAAAGATTTTGCGTACAGGGGATACAAAATCCAAAATGGCGCTACGGTGACGCGGAGGAGATGAATTGTTGAATAAAGTTGTTATTTTTGTTTTCTCTGCATACACAAAGTATTCTCGTAGCTTCGTAAAATTATGGTTGAACCACTGATGGCAGATGGATTATTTTGACGATCAGTGTTGGGGGTAATGCATTGCAAGTAACACGAGTTACGTAATATTATTACTTTTTCCAAGTAACTAGTAAAGTAACGCATTACTTTTTAACTGACAAGAAAATATCTGAGTTACTTTTTTCAAATAAGTAACGCCAGTTACTTTTGCCCGAATTTATTGATTAAAAGCTCTCCTGTCCCCATGTTGAGAGAAATCGGGAGTAAGATGTTAGTTCTAGAATAAATGTGAACATGAGTTAATGCATGTCACTCACAAAAAACAGATTCAGTATTAATGAATAAATAATGTAAATGAATAAAAAAGTGAAATTCAACTCAGAATATGACGCAAACCTGCAATAATTAAATATGTTAAGTAATACAAATATCCTTTATGCATTTAATCCCAATTATTAACCAATGTCTTTGGTGTCGACCTATGATGATTAAATTCAACCAAACTAATAAGCAAAAATTACTCAAGACAATCTAACATTTGTTTTCCTTTTTTTATTGCTGAAGAGTTGACTTTTTTTTCTTCTGCGGTGTACTGTATAGACGTGAATTTGCTTTTCTCAAAGCCTGAGGCTTTTGGTGTGAAAAGGCTTTTACATTTTCCAAAAATAGAACTTTTTATATTAAAAACAAACAAGCAAGCCCTGCCCAGATTTAAAACGTAACGCAAAAGTAAAGTAACGCATTACTTTCCATAAAAAGTAACTAAGTAACGTAATTATTTACTTTTTTAGGGAGTAATGCATCAATATTGTAATGCATTACTTTTAAAAGTAACTTTCCCCAAAACTGCTGACGACGTCTTTCATACTTTTCTGGATCTTGACAGTTGTATTTACCTGGCAGTCAATGGGACAGTTTCAAACCTCCCGGTTTTCATCCAAAATATCTTAAATTGTGTTCCGAAAATGAACGAAGCTTTACCGGTTTGGAACGACATGGGGGTAAGTGATTAATGACAAAAATTTCATTTTGAGGTGGAGTAACCCTTTAAATAACCTTGTACAAAACTGAAAGACCTTTGCCACATAATACAGTCAATAATTCTATCAATTGTCATTTGCTACATAAATATACAAAGCTAAAAATAAAAAAATAATAATAAAAAATTGAATACAATTAGCATAATTATAGCTGTGACCTTTGTTATTATCAACAGGTGTAATTACTGTTAATGAGTCATTTTAAATTGGTTACACTTTCATGAGTGTTGGAAGCCTGAGGAAGCCTGATTGACTAAAATGTTGCTAAAAGTATGTTTTAGTGTGAGAGATTTACACATTTTTCGAGTTTTATAAACCCTTCAGAGTGCAATCTCCACTGTACATGCATTACAGAAAGCTATTTTTTTTTTTCTTGAGATGAGCAAACATTGTTTTCTTTGGTAATCGATAATCTCACAGGCACTATAAATAGATCTCAGTAACCTAGACATTCACATTCCTTTACCACAGGGGTCGGCAACCTCGGCACACGGAGAGACAATCACTGCACGTGAGCAATAACCAAAGAGGTGGTTTTCATTTAAATAAAGTACCTGCATATTGACATACATTTGGAGCTATATTATTCATGCATTATTCCCCAAAGTCACACAGCCTATTTTATTAAAAGTCAGTTAAAAGCTAATACTAGTTTAAAGGATTTTAACAGATTACGCGACGCCTTCACATATGAGATGAAGGCAGCAGTCAGAACACACAAATTCAAACCCACATCACCAGACTGTACAGTCCTCACGAATTTGGGCTCCAGTGGGCAATATTTCTTCTTAAATATTTCACTCAGAGATGAGGAGCAATTGTATTGCGGTTACACAGACATCATTATTTTAACGTGGACAGAAATCCGACCCTGTCATCCTCCTTATGCAGTGCTGAAGATCACTAATCACCTTCATAAGGCAAAGGGCCTTTTGATCAGGCGGCACCTCTAACCCATTAGGGCGGTAAGTAGTCTCTTCAGCTGGAGCTCCCTTTAATTACCTTGACAGACTTTCTGCTGCAAAATTAGATGAGACTAATCATGTTTGCAGAAGAGCCGTGGTTCGTTTCAAACTTCCATTGCTAAAAGTGGAGCTATGGCTTTGTTAACACATCAACTACAATGGTGTTGTATGATGGCTGGCATCTAATGTGAAGAATTTTTGTTTGGATAAACATGTGCACTGATCAAGAACATGTTAATCAAGTAAACAGCATCAATTTTGCTTTCATGTTGACTTTCAGCAAAAAAAAAATGATGATGATAATGGCGCTGTAAAAATGGTCAGGTAATAGAAAAATTGAGATTTATGTGGTAACGTCCATTTGAATCCAAAATATTATCCAAAATATAAACCACTGCGCAGCTCCTAATGGCATGCGTGATATCCAATGGCATGAGATAATCTACCAAGAATGTGTTACTACTGAAGGGTGTAGATTTGGGTATAGACGGTAAGAACATGTTTCTACACTAAAGTTAAGAGTCAGACTTATCCCTAAAAAAATATAGCAATCACAACTGTAAATAAATGTGACACACTGTCAGCATGTTTCCGCCAGTTATTAGAAATTATACCAAAAAAAAAAAACTGAAATGGTGTTTAGTATGCTACTTATGCCACGACATGATGTATTTTATACAAAATGTGGTTGTACTATATACATACGTTTACCTGCATTTGCATAGACAATGAGATATTTTTTTGCAAATTTCTAATTTATGAATTTTTTTTCTTTCTTAAACAAGACCCCTTTAAAACATTAAAATGAATCAAATTTGTGTTATCATTTATCCATAACTTAATAACTATTTATTATTATTTCTGAATATACCATTATTAAAATAATGATCATAAATATGCTAAATATATGTTTTAAGAAAAAAAAACTTAAGTGCACCATAACATTATCATAAACGTAACTGATTTTGTTCTTACACTGTAATACAAACATTCAGAATTCATATGATTGTGTTGTCTAAGAAACAGAACCCAATTAAATTTTTTACTGAGTAACTGAGTAATGATTGTCTACCACCTCATTAAAAATGTAAAATTTGCTGCCTCAAGAAGAGTTATGACACTGGTTTTATGTCATTTGGACTACTTTGGTATTGCTTTCATGCATTTTTGGAACAAATTATTGTGATTTAACTTGTGTGTTACATTTGGCTTTATGAAAAAAAAGCCATACACACAGCATGTATATATTCTGCTTTTTTGTATTTTTATATTGTTGAAAAATGTATATATAAACATGTCCATGTTCAACATCTACTCAAAAAGGATGTTTTAGCACCTGTAAATGTCTATACACTGTTTTTTTAGGGTAAAAAACGGCAGCTGTGGTTGCTGGAATTTTACCGTTAAAAATACGATAGCTTAAATTTACAGGTAAATACCGTAATTTCATTAACTGATATGATGTTAATGTACCAACCTATTGAAGTACTGACATCTGTTTTGTACCTTTGTAATGCAACAATAACCACCAAAAGGATGTGGTAACTGAAATAATGCAATAAACATTACTTTAACAACATTAGATGTAACATACAACCCTAATGTACAAAACTGCTAAGACAAAACTAAGAGTTATTTCAACAACAACCACAAAAACTGACTTTTACCGTTAACCATTTAACAGGTTTTTACTGTAGCATTTTTAAATTGTTTTAAATTCACGACCATTTTTACAGTGTACATATAAATGAGACCAGGCTGTATGGAAACGGAAGCCATTTTCAAGGGTCAAAAGATAACAACTGCATATTTTTACTTACTTTGTAATTTTCTTGGTGTATTTTACTGCTTTAAAAAAATAATAAAATAAAGTACAACAAAACATAATTTTGCTGCAAAGAAAGTGATACAAATATGGTAAAGAAGCACAATGAATGTATTCCATTAAGAAAAAGCGACAGAAAATTACCACCCCAGATTTAAACCGAGTCACTATGTGCTGCCGTTAACCACAAGATTATGTGACCTTTCCAAAAACATGCACCCCACTGAAGCACTGAATGAAGTGAACAAAATTACACTGCCGCCCGGTGACACATCCGTGTGAAAGACGCAGTGTTATTCATTTAGGTTCATTTGACTGGAGAGACTAATGATAAAAAGAAATTCTAGTCTTAAAAGTTTCCTGCTGGGTAGAAAGCAAGGTTAAATCAACACATTTACAGTACAGAGGAGGATCATAGACCTATTTTTTTTTTTTGGACTGCAGGGTCTTGTCTGTGTGTTATGTAAAGTAAGCTAAAGGACCACAGAGTTTTACTTTGATAACTTTGATAAACAAGTAACTTGAAAAGCACAGCTGACCTGAAAGTAAAAAATTATCATATCAAATATCATGCGTTCACCCTCATGCCATCATTTGTTCACCCTCATGCAGTTCCAAACCTGTATGACACAAAAAGACAGATTTTTAATGTTGCTTATATGCTCTTTTTCCATGACCAAGACTTTCAGGCTTCAAAAGATATTTAAATGTGTGTCGTACTCCAAGTCATCTGAAGCTAGCTGATAGCTTTGTGTGATGAACAGACTGAAATTTAAGACATTATTCACTAAAATCTTGACATCAATCCTAGCTGTCTGTGGCACCATAAAGAGAGATGTCTGAACAAAATTTGAACCTTTCAGAGCAATACTTCCCCAAAAAAATTATATTAGCTAAAAATGTACTCACTCTCAGGCCATTCAAGTTCAACTTTTTTTTCCTCCTTCGTCAGAACAGATTTGGAGAAATGTAGCATTACATCACTTGCTCACCAATGGATCCTCTGCAGTGAATGGGTGCCGTCAGAATGAGCGTCCAAACAGCTGATAAAAACTTCCACTAGTAATCCACACAAAACCACTCCAACAATTAACATATTGTGAAGCAAAAACCTGCACATTTTTACTAAGCAAATTAATCATTAAGATGTTTTCAACTTCAAACAGTGGCTTATGGTTCAAATACAAGTCCTCTGTTTTGATGTGAGAGACAACAGATTTTTCACTGGAGGAAGCATTATTATGAATTATGGACTTTAAAATTATGGTTTAAAATAAAATGCCTTCATAACACAGTTTTTCACTTCACTTTAATAAGATGTTTGGACTCTTGTTCTGACGGCACCCATCCACTGCAGAGGACAGACTGAAGAGGAAGTAATTAAAGGCTACATTTCCCCAAATTTGTTCTGATCAAGACAAAGTCATCTACATCTTGAATAGCCTGAGGATGAGTACATTTTCAGAAAATGTTTAGTTTCCTTTTTTAAGTTTTAAAAACTTCAGTGTAAAATAATCAAAAGCACAGAAATACCAGCAAACCAGCACTGTCTGCAGATTTGGAAAAAGAAACAAAGTCATAAGTTTTGAATGACATGGGTCATTAAATGATGAAAGAATTTCTACTGTTGGTTGAATTATTTCTTTAACAGCATTAAACAGTTATCCCATTGTATGCTGTTATCTTAGCGCTAATGTGGCATTCCCTAAAAACAAGTTATCTTTTGTTTCTATGTCTGAAGGTCAGCAGTGCCACATAATATTGAAAGCCTCAATTACACACACTCACACAAAAAAGAAGCCACAGCATTTTCACGGCCTTGGCATGGGAATCAGATAATCCAGGGGGCAACCTTGAGGGGGGCTGAAGCTCACACTGTATTTACCCACCACAATCATCTAGATTCACAATTCCAGCATTCCACACACAGTACAGTACATCTACATTCATGCATTTGGCAGACAAAAACTAGCTGAAAACGCATGCATGGATGCAAGCACAGCTGCATATTTCCAGAATGCAATGTTAATACCAACACAATCCGCAATTCCTATTTTACATTTGGGGAATTAGTGACTAATTTGTATGAATGCATATGATCTGCTTTCGTGCCAGTGATGAAAATGTTTAGGGATGAGGTTAGTGCTTACTTTATTCTAAAAATCAATTCACATTGTGTAACAATCACCATACGTTTTTCCTTTGAGCACCTTTGCCAGAATCCTGTATACTAGTTACACTCTTAAACGATGCCATAGAAGAACCTTTTTTGTCTAAATGGTTCCATAAAGAACCTTTAACATCTGAAGAACCTTTCTGTTTCACAAAAGGTTCTTTGTGGCGAAAGAAGGTTCTTCAGATTATAAAAAGGTAAGAAAGAGATGGTTCTTTAAAGAACCTTTGACTGAATAGTTCTTTGTGGAACCAAAAATGTTTTTTCTCTGTCACCTTTTAAAGCACTTTCATTTTTAAGAGTGTACATCTAAAAGAAAACAAAACATTACCTGAATTTCACCCTGATTACTTCTTAGGTAAAGCATATCAGTGTAAGCAGCTAATAAACCAAAGGCCTCTATTAACAGACTACACTGAAAATCACAACAGTCTCAATGTATCTGTGACCTTGATCAGTAAACAATTTGCTATTTAGAACTTCAGATAAACTCTGAGAAGATACTATCATCACACAAACATTAAAACATGAACTGAAAGAGAAATGTTGACATTTCACATGTTATGTTCTCCATTTCTGTCTCTCTACCCTAACCAGCAAAAACAAAATTGTCAAAATTTCAGAACATTTCTAACTAGGCCTATCTGAACGTACGTTAACTTATGATCAGATGAGCATTTTTTATAATCAAATAGCATTTGTTAATATGTTACTTCTACAAAACGACTGCGAACTGAAGCTAGAATCTAGTTTGTACATATCAGATGTGCTGTTTCATTTTATATTAAGTTCAAAGGAATAAACATTGGCTAAACATTTATGGACTTTTTGATTAAAATGCTTGACTGAATAACAAGGCTGTACTGTAAATAACAAGGCTGCAATCCAACTGGTGAAATTAAGTAAATTTCTTATAAATTAAAGAAGAAGAGTTTCATTGGTGATTTTGTGTTTGTTAACGAAATTGAATAAGTACTTGAGAAGTCCTGTCAACACTACAATTTGTGCATAATTTGATAAAATGTAATGAAATTGTCTTCTTAACATGCTTTATTATAAATAGAAGGTACAACATGCATAACAGGTTTAGGCTAAATATGTTTCAAAATGATTAATTTAAATTAAAAAAATATATTTTTTGGAAACAACAGAGACAGATCAGTGTGGTGAGGCTAAAATCATTTTGTTTGATGTGATTAAAAACATTTCATGCTGTGTTAATTGTTTATACAGTAGCTTTAATAGTGACTTTCTTTTTTTTGCATTTAAAAAATGGGACATCAATGTATTTTTCGGAAATAAGTGTAATGTTTTTAATAAAAGTGTTGCCTGTTTTATTATTATTATTATTATTAGTGATCACGGGGAAGAATAAACACTCGGGTATTTCTTATTCATTACGCTGGCTGTGTCTCAAAACCTAGTGAGTCGCCTATCTAGACACCATTGTTGAGCATCCTGCGCGCTTCAGAACACGCCTATATTGACCACATGCTTCCTAAGTAGACAGCACACTAGGTATTGAGTTACAGCCCACATGAGCGGCGATATTAGAGATGCGGGTGTTATTGTAGGCTATTGATGTGTTGTGTACTCACTCTTGAGCGCGCAGATCAGCTGGTGTCCGTCTTTAATCAGCTCTTTGATGAACTTGTTGGTTCGATCCAGCTCGATCTCGTGACATTTCAGTCTCTCTCTAAAGTCCGGACTGTCCACAAAAGAGTCACTGAACTCTAGAGTCGGCAACCCCATAATCAGACCTGAAATAAAGCCTCACAAAACAGTGCAACTCGATATTTCCTCAGACGCACTGGCGGATCCTTTTCATCACTGTCATCCTTATCCACATTCAAACGCGGGAAGTGTCGCTCTCTTGCAGAGATTCATGCGAAAGTTTCTCTTCACTTCCGCGCTCTGAACTTTCATCAAGCCAAACTTCTGCGGCAGCCAGCCTGAGATCATGAGACTCCTGCTGGTTACATGAGATAACACCCGTGGACGTGCAGCATGTGTAATGGCTTAACGTTCAACACTTTCTTTAACGAAGTCATTCACAAAGATAATTTTATCTCCCTTACCAAACAATTAAAAAATATATGTTTTATGTCACATTAAATCTATCTATCTATTTATCTATCTATCAGCTTTTTAAAATACTTCTGGCACCCAACAATGTAAATAATAATACAAAAACTATATGATAATTTTGTTGTTGTTTTGTAAATCTCCACACTTTACAGTACAACAATTAGTTTATGTACACAAACTTTTGTTATAATAATAGAACCAGTAATATTTACTACAGTACAACTGAAAGTGTAATCATGCTTAGATATGTTTATTAGACAAGTTAATGCCCAGTTAATTGCATTTCAGACAAAATTTGACAGGCCATTTTATATGTATTTCTGCCCAAGAAAATAGTTTCAGAAGTCAAAATTGGTAGAAATAGTTCATTTTAAGATAACAATTTCACATTTTTATTCCCCTACAACGCAAAAAAAAAGGACAACAACATTCACTGATAAATACGGTAAGGTATGTGCGTTTATTTTATTTTTTGCCATAAATGTAAAATACTAAATCAACTATTCTATTTAAAATTGTGATTTGACAATCAATAATTGCTGACAGACAAAGCATCGAATGCAAAGAACAATTTTACATGTTGTTTGAACATAAATGTGTGTTGGCAGTGCGTGTACACATCTCCCCTTTAATGACAAAAATCCACCCAGTGGTTTTTAATTAATCTGTAAAAATACTTTCCTCTTTTTCAAATCAAGAAATTCTGAGCTTCTAGAGGCCACTCCCACGACAGTTGATTGACACTGGCGTCTTACCTTAGACCCGCCCTGAATGAGCTGCAACAGTCCTATCGCCATTGTTTCGATGCTGGAGCAAGGACGAAGACAAGAATGGCTCCTAAGCGATTGAGGTGTTCTGTTGTTGGATGCAATAATAAACAAAGTGGTCAGCATTTACTCCCGACATCTGAGCCACTGAAGATGCAGTGGACTACGTTTGTTTGTGAAGGGAATGCGCCTCCCGATCTACATATATCCGTCTGTGTTCGTGCGAATCATCCGTGATCCAGCTTCGCTTACAGAAGTGAGTATAATGTTTTTTTCTGAATCTTTGCAATTGCCTTTCCTAATAATGTGCTAGTTAGCAAGTTTAGCGGCTAAACGCAGCTAAAGTAAACAGAGCACGGCTCGTCACTCCACAGAAGAGAGGGGCGGGGTGAGCAGAGCTCATTTGCATTTAAAGGAATATGCATCAGAATGGGTTAATTTCTGCAGAGCTGATTTTGACATGGTAAAAAGGGTGTTTTTTTACACTATCATTGAGAATTTTTAACCAAAGTATGTTATAGACTTTTTTTATTAAGACCCTAAAGAATCATATCAACTTGTGGAAAATGGGCATCCGATGACTAAATCTCACACACGTTGATGTTTAGATGAACTGACAAAATTAATAAGAACATAGCCTTTTATAAATGTATTAAGATTAAATTTTGGGCGTCTGTGCCCAAGAGGGTCATCGTGCCCTACTGATTTATGTGATGCTAACCCAGAGTTGATGTGGATGTGTGGACATGTCCTTCTGGCAACTACAGCCATGGATGATGGTGTTCATAGATGCCCTACAGGTGATAAAAACAACCCAGCTCATGTAAACAGAGCAGATTTACTCTAATTTGTTGTCCACAACAAAGTGCACAACAGAACAGTCACTCACTTAATCCTCAGAGAGAGAAAGAGAGACAGTGCAACATATCAGGAAGATCGCTTTGACAATAGCTTGTACAGCCTGAAGGGTCATACAGCAGTGCAGATCTATCTGTGCATGACATCAACAAAGCTCCTGGATGTCTGATGACCTGCAGCGCTTCTCAAGGTCTGATGAAACAGGCCAGACATATATGGCTACAATAAACCAAACGCTCAAACAACTCCTTAAAGGCCTATAGCATTCACTCACACCACCTATAACCCAGATGTAAAACTACCAAAAGCACATAAATGTCAGCCTAGGAAATAAAACAACTGAAATGAACTATAAAGCAACAGAAATCACATTTGTAGTGTCAGTCGATGAATATCGTCATGTCATACGGACACGTTTTGTTCTTTTTTCCCCTTTTTCTACTCCAAACAGGCAACTGTAATTATACTGTCTGAGAGATCGTGCCGGAACTAATGAGAATGGGGAAAGGGTGAATTCTGAATTAATACCTTACTAAATGAAAGTAATTAGACTTCAGCCTAATTGGAGCTGGTAGAATCGGCCACAAATACAGGGCACGGTGGAATGATAATGATGTCAAATTCCAAATGAACATTCAGTCGATGCAAAGCAGGAGGAAGAATTTAAAACACTTTAGCCAACTAATTTACATATGCAATTCTATATTTTCCATTACACCAAAACTGAAAGACAGCAGCAGTAGAAGGAGATGCTACTAATGTAAAACAATTGTGCAACATAACAGTCAGCCTATAAAGAGGTATTCACACTGACAACAATTTGTAGAGACAAAGCAACCAAAGATCTTTCATTTTCAGTTAGATTTTAGCTGTAATTTTCACATTTTCACATTTATTTTCTAAATTTAAAAAACATTTTCAATAAAGAGACCTAAACCATGAATCACAATATTAAAACTTAGTTTGGAAGCAAAAGTGCTTTTGAATAAGCTCCTACTATATATTTTATTTATAGATTGATTTTTTCTTTTTTGTTAGTTTTTTTTTTTTTTCAGAAGCAGATATTTGGGCAGGTACATCGTTGTACATTTTTTACTCCTAAATGATGCATATTGATACCTTAAAGGTACATATTAAAGTTTAAAATATTCATATAAATACCTAAATGGTATATTTTAGTACCTTTTGAAAGAGTGACAAACGTCCCAGTGACAACTTTTGTATCTTTTTCTTTTTCTGAGTGTAACATTAAGAAACATCCTATTATGTTTTGTTCATATAATGAAAGTCAAGATAACCAAAACAGCTTTGTTACCAACAGTCTTCAAAATATCTTCTGTTATGTTCCACAAAAGAAAGGTTTGAAACAACATGAGGGTGAGTAAATGATGACAAACTTTAAAATTTTGGGGTGAACTATCCCTTTAATCCCTTTATTTATTATTATTGTTATTATTATTTTTTTAATGAAATAATACTCTAAATAAGAAACTAAATCTACCAGCAGGTGGCGTTAAATGTCTTTATGAGTCATCATTCATCCATTTGATTTGTTTAAATTTGATTCATTCCTGATTTATTCATTGGCTCTCTTTATAAATGAGCCTTTGAGTCATTGGTTCACACGATTCGTTCAAAACGCGAATTCATTCAGAAACTAAACACTGCTGTGTTGCTCAAAGATAACTGCAATGGCTTCAAAGGTAATATGTTCTCTGCAAAACTGAGCAAAAACACATAATATTGTGTTAACACTATATATATAACACTATATCAACTTCTTATTTACTGAACTGCTGTATAAAATCACATTTATCCTTGTGATAGATCGGGACAAAATCAGCACTCATATTACTCATGTGTCATATTACTCTTGCTGCCCATGTGATACAGGGTTGCCAGGTTTCCACAACAAAACCCACCCAATTGCTACTCAAACTATCCCAAAACTAGCCCAAACCCCCGGGGAACCCTCGGTAAAAATTGTATTCTTGGGGGTAAAATACAGATTTTTTTGCCAGGGTTACCCTGGTAAAATTCACATTCCAGGGGTTAAATATCATGTTATCAGGGTCACTTCAACCTGCAGACATGAAAAACAACCCGTAGCAACAGTGTTAAAGAAGCCCAATTCCATGGCAAAACCGTGGACTTGGTAACACTGGTGTGATATTGTGTGATATGTGATATATATATATATATATATATATATAAATATGAGACATAACACATACAGGGGCATTTTTTGCACCAATATCTTGAATTTTACGGATTTTCAATGTTTCAATGTTTTATGCCAGCGTGTTAACTGCATTAAAATATTTTAATCACGTTATTTTTCATAACTAATTAATTAACGTGTTAAACTGACAGCCCTTATAAATACATAATTAATTTAAAAAGGAAAAGGAAAGGAAAGGAAAGGACGTGACGTGACGTGTGGCCAAGTATGGTGACCCATACTCGGAATTTGTGCTCTGCATTTAACCCATCCAAGTGCACACACACAGTAGTGAGAAGTGATCAAACACACACACACCGTGAACACACACCCGGAGCAGTGGGCAGCCATATTGCTATCGCTGCGGCGCCCGGGGAGCAGTTGGGGGATCGGTGCCTTGCTCAAGGGACTCACCTCAGTCGTGGTATTGAGGGTGGAGAGAGCGCTGGATATTCACTCCCACCACCTTCAATCCCTGCCGGACCTGGGACTCGAACCCGCAACCTTTCGGTTACAAGCCCGACTCCCTGACCATTAGGCCACGGTTTCTACATTATCACATAATTCTTCTAAGGAGAATATTCATGGGATTTTTACTTCTGAAACTCTGCAGTTGTATTTTAAATGCAAAACCCAAATCCCAAATCGGACAGCAGCGCTTTTGGTGCACAGGCTGTAAATTCCCACACATGCCATTTTTGTAATTTAGCATTCAACCTTTTCGATTCAGCACCAGTCAGTGACGGGGAGAATTGGAGCTATTTCACAGTCTTGTTAATGAACCGGAGATCTCCTCACAGCCTGAGACTCAGAAATGCTCCTGTGATGGGGTAATGGCTGAGCGATTGCTCTGTGAATGTGAAGCTTAATGTAATTGTGTTGCCTAGAGGAGAGTTCAGCGACAAAAAATGTTCTTTTAAAAAACAGAGTTGAACAGGAATCATGCAATAGCAGGCTGCATGAGGCTGGGCTAATTGCAGTGTTGCAATGGTCACCTGTGGTGTCTTTCAAAGCAGTTTGGTTTAATTAGGATGATACTCAGCAAGGATACAGGTACTGTAGTTTGTTTTAACCACATTCAGTCAAACATTATGACCGCACTGCAATCTGCACTTACTGTGCTCCAACATGCTTCCATCTGTACTCTACCATTACAGAACACAAAGCACACATGCATGCCCTTCCAAGCCCACCCACTTACACACACTCAGGCAAAGTGGTGCGCCAGTGCACTAATATATGTCTTTGGTAGATGCAGACACAATAGATATCAGTACGCTTGCAGAGACTGCATTGATTAGCTTCCCTGCATAGGTTTGTTATTCACAAGCTCCTGATTATATTTCAGCTGACGTCAATAAATTATTTAGCATCTTGGCTGAGGTGTGTGTTTGGAGGCCTTGGTTTCACCGGCTGCGTGGAGGTCTCCCGTGTGCACACTCTTGCGTGGACGCACGAATTGGGTGTCCCGGGGGTCCTGTTTGACTCATCATCGTAATGAACGGTGAAATTACGAATCAGTCAAGACACTTTAGCAGATTTAATCGCTGTGCTCATTGAAAGTATAAGGAATCAGCTTGGGGAACAATTAGAGGTGAGTGCTGCTTGATACTGCTTTGGAAGTTGGAACGATTGCATTGCACAACATTTTAAACCAACCTAGGCTCTCTAGAAACAGGCTATGTGCCTCTTTATAGATTTTTTGTGAAAAACGCACTCATATATAATTAATTGAAATGAACACTAGTGGCAGTAAAACACAATTTTATTCATCTTTACTATGTTATGGTCTCAGAATGTATTTACCATAGCCTGTAATTTATAAATGTATACATTCTGATGATTTTATCATATAACTAGCATCATATGTATGGCTTTTCTGACAGAGTAAACTTGCTCAGTAGCATTGGACTTGAGTCCTGTGAACATAACACACTTGAAGACTTGTACAAGCAAACTACAAAGGCATGGTTGCTTCAGCTAATGTGTTTTTATCTTATGTTTGCTTTTGTTAACATCTTTTAGGTTTAGTATAGGGTGGTATGTTATTTTCAAATATGATAGAACATCAACCTTTTAGTGTCACTTACCTTTTTGCATTTTGTTCCTAAACTGCTTTAAAACATAGAACAAGCAGTGCAATAAAACATTGCCAGATTCACACTCATCTGTTTCAGATAAAACTGAACACACTTTTAGTGCCACTCACTGGACATTGCAAAACATGCAATAAGCAACGTACTGTAGTATCATTTTGAAAGAATGTAACCACAGGCATGTATTTCCAATGAGCCCGAGTTGTTCTAAACCTTTTCTTTAGCTTGGCATGGTATATTTGACCATGGACCACAAAACCAGTCATAAGGGTCCACTGAATGAATAAGCTTTCCATTGATGTATGGTTTGTTAGGATAGGACAATATTTGGCCGAGATACAACTATTTGAATATCTGGAATCTGAGGGTGCAAAAAAAAAAAAAAAAAAAAAAAATTGAGAAAATCACCTTTAAAGTTGTCCAAATGAAGTATGGTAGGAAATTTACAAAATATCTTCATGGAACATGATCTTTACTTAATATCCTAATGATTTTTGCCATAAAAGGAAAATCAATAATTTTAACTCATACAATGTATTGTTGGCTATTGCTACAAATATACCCGTGCTACTTATGGCTATTGCTACTGGTTTTGTGGTCCAGTGTCACATATTACTGTGTAGTCTTCTTCCATTTTAATATACAATGGTATCTGGTGTGGTAAGCAGCAAGATGATTTTCAGGACATGGTCTTATGGTGTTTCAGAAAAAATTGGTATTTAGTAGTAACATTCAATGTTAAAGTTCATGTATATGTTGATTTCCCATTTGTATTTCAGACCTAAATTTGTAATTACATTATATTTATATTAAAAGTGAACCTTAACAAAATAGTAATAAATATTTTTAAATACTTTTCCAAATTTTTTTTCTAGAATATATACACTCATATCAATCGCACAGACCTTACAATCCATAATTTATCTCGTCATACACATTTAAACACTTGCCCAGGTCATTTCACTGAAACCAGGAGGGTACAACTTCACATTAAACATGTTTAAACCAGTGGTTTTTGAATTGTCAGATTCTTTTAAAAGTATTTATTAAATTGTCAAATTAAAATGGATTTTAAAACATACAATGGTAATGAAATCAAATGCTATGGACATTAAATCAGTGCAAACATGATTATGATTTACTCTGTATTACTCAGTGTACCATTATTTGTTTGTTTGTGTGTTTTTGTAAGTTCAGCTGAGATTTATTCACAATACAGCACATACCTTATTGCTTTTATAAAATGGTTACCACACAGTACACATATCAAAACCAGAAATGTATGTAGTATGTTACGTTTTTTTGAAGTAAATTCGTTAAATGCTGCCCTTCCGCTAAAAAAAATAGTTCCTGAAAGCAACAGTAAATGGCAAGAGATTCAGCTTATGGGGCTCAAATAAAAAACTCATGGGAACTCTTCTTATCCACTGTGTCATTTTTTTTAACACCATGTATGATTATTTCTCACACACATACATTTTCTTATCTCTCAGCATGAGAAAACACCTGTTCTCCCACATGAGAAGAGTTTCTTTGACAGGGAAGTGTAGCTGCACTGGTCTAAAGAAATGATAGCCACGCTTCGTACTGATGTTTTTTGCTGTTTATTTGTCTCTCTCTCTTTTTTTTCTCTCTCTCTTTTTTCAGCAGACACAGTGAAAACTACAAGAAATAAAGCATACAATATTCAAAATATGCGTTTCTCAGAGTCCTTTTCACAGTCTCTCACTTAAACGTCCGCTGATATGCATGTGAACATGTGCGACATATCCGAATCCAATAACATCACTCTTCACGCATAACATCGTTCACATAAACTGATATAAAACAACATTATACACAAAATGCAACAGACTTAAACATGAATTTACCGTGTGCGCCCTCTTAGACCATGCAGATTAATGAACTCTGTATCAGGCTCTGTAACATCTGCGTTTCTCTGCCTCCATCTTAGATCGACCTATAATGCAATGGTCCCGCGCTCTGCTTAACATAAACATGCGATCTGTTACGCTTGAATGGTGACTCTTTCTTACAAAGAGCCCTCGAACTAAACATTTCAATAACAAACAGTTATTTTTGCTGAAATACAAAACACATGGAATAGTGTTGATGCTATATATTGATTGTTTATGTTGCTAAAGGTGGTTGCTAAGGGTGTTGTGCAGTGATAACAAAGTCCCTTTAAGACAAGTCATTTCACTTGTTGGTCATCTTTGAAACATCTTTTGAACCTCTCGGGCATACAAGTGCAGCTTCTATCTCTTTGAACATCAAATTCTCCAAAACTTCACCAAGCTTACAATTAAACTTCATATTGGAAATCACCAATGAAATCTGACAACAACTGTATCATAAATGTTGTTTAATTAGCTTACTATGGGGTCGTTGAATGCTGGAGTCTGATTGGCTGACGAACGTTCTGAAGGTGTGCATTATTTTCAGGGAAACGCACAGCGAACGTAGTTCCAGGCAGCTCGTGACCGCATTACGTTTATATATCTTCGTCACATGACTTCAGTTATTTCAAAGGTCCATAAGCCTAAAACAGCAAAATAAGTAAACAAAACTCACAACGACACTGGCCAAACAAATAAATACAGTAAACAATAGGATAAAAGCCACAGATTAGTTGCATGTTTTGCCACAAAATTATGTTTTATTGTGTACGGAAAGCACATACTGTATTTCCACTTTCTTTCCCTTACAGACGCACACACAGTTTGCACACCCGTTAGCAGATGCGCTAATTTTGTTAGTGCTGCTCTGACGATTAACAACTTAAAAACTATGACATTTCTCAAAAGCGAGGGAACAACGGCGCTGTTCGTGAAGAAAATGAACTTAAAGTTTTACCATTGTTGCCGAATGCTGGTTAGGTAGGTTTTGATGCTGGTTTAAGGTGGTCCTTTGCTGGTTTATGCTGGTCCTTTGCTGGTTTAAGCTGGTCCTTAGCTGGTCAAGGACCAGCATGAACCAGCAAAGGACCAGCTTAAACCAGCATCAAAACATACCTACCAGCATATGCTGTTTTTTTCACCAGGGGTAATTCGCGAGTGTAATCTCTCTCTCTCTTTCCGTCTGTCTGCTTGTTTGTCTGTCTAAACTTCATTAGTCTGCTATCAACAGCTCAAGCGTCATTAGGTCTAAAATGACATTTTAGAATTAGTAACGGATGCATTTTCATGAGATGCCTAAGTAAGTAATCCTACTCACAATAGCATTTTAAGGACAAAAAAAACAGGCGAATGCCTTGAAATATATCATCTGATCGATGTCTTGAGGTGTGGTAACCATAGTATAATCAGAATAATTGACTTCGGTCTGTTGAATTCTACAAAACTAATGCACACCCAAGATGTAACGCCCATTCCGCTTCACGTCGTGCCTGCATCGCCACCTCAGGTGTGCATTATTTTCTAAGAATTCAATGGCCGGTCATCAATTATTCCTTACTTTTTTTTCAGGCTAGATTGCATGCGCAATCCTAAGTGCACATCTCAGAATGCTGACTGTATTAGACCAATTATCTGTTTGTAAACATTCGGGATGCACGTGCAGCATGGTTGCAGAAAACCCAGGAGAGATAGCCTTTAAGGCTAGAGGATTACATGGATACCGTACAAAATACTTAGATTTAAAAAGAGTATAGATTAGTGATTAGATGTCATTTTTTAAAATGTTATTCGCATATTACAAGCGCTTGTCACCCAGGGATAAGTTATTCAATGAAACTGACATTAGATAGTGGGATAGTCTTACAGACCCGAAACAGGGATGACGTATTTTTGTGGGCGGTTCAAGTGGCAGTCTATGGCGCCATGGAATAAAAGAATAAAAAAAGGTACATTTGATTTTAGATTTCAAAATTCTGAGATTATATCCCACAACTCCAGAGGAAAAACAACTCGTCATTCTCTTTTTTCCTCTTTGGCTCAGAGTTTATATCCCACACTTCTGCCTTTTCTCCCCTCAAAATTAAAAACTCACAAGTTTTGTTAAATGGAGTTATAAAGTCCAAATTATGAGATATAAACTTGCACTTGTGAGAAAAAATAAATAAATCGCAACTGTGAGAAAAACAAAATGTTATGTAAAAATGTTAATAGTAATAGGTTTAAATAATATTTAATACTGTAACTGTAGGGCTAATACAATATGTCCCCTATGAACAGCATATGTGAATATTATGTAGACCTGTTGTTTAAATCAAATGTATGCTTTAAAAGTAGAGTAATCATAGCAGTTTTCATCCATAGTATGTCCGTTTAAATGCCTGCATTTAGCTTCAAATGGCGTCTTTGATGACCGTATTCTATAAAAAGTAAATGCATTCCGATTTTGACATCAGAAGGCACAAAAATATTTTTTCTCTTATTCCATGGATTTTACCCATGTGCCTCCACTTGTTACCAGTGTTTTTCTGCAACCACTATGCGCGCGCAGCTGCAAGTGATGTCACTGTGATGTCTACTCCAAATTGGTCTATTGCAACCGGGACTTCTAACCGCAGCTGCAGTGATGCGCTGACTTTACCGATTAGCGACTGGCTCATTTATTCCGAAGGCGGGGCTTCGCAGCCATAATGAGCGTTGCATTTTTTCCCCCATTCAAAACTAAGTGACACGTCTTGGGTATTTTATAGTCTTTGGTGATACATATAATGGGTGAAGCAGACTGAAATCAGTCATAGCCGTGCTTTATCGTGTATGAAACAACCTGCCAACCAGAATCAAGGACTGCTACTATTATTTGTGTACTATTATAATGTTGCTTTTCTGTCATAAAAAAGCAGCCAGACACTGTGGCCTGCTGCTTACACACATTTATTCTCCTGATACTGGAAAATACAGGTGTTCATCCAGCTGTATGAGAGAGAAAAAACAACAACTTTTTCTTATCATCAGCCCATTGGAAGCTGACATACTAGGTCTGTTTAGATGAACTTTTTGGGGTAAGTTATACATTAAAAATCCACCAGTGTTCACTGCTATTAATAAAATCTAAAGCAGATGGTTTTTCACCCTACAACTGAAGCCTTGTGATAAAGGTCAATTCTGTGTCAATCTGCAGCTTTCAGTAGAAATGTGCAGGTGTGGATTCTTACACGGTCTGTGTGTGGATTACAAAGAGCTCGGATATGATGGAGACGAGATAAAGGGGCGATTCCAGAGGATGCATCTCATGGAGGTGCAACTGGGAATGCCACACACAGCCAACAAACAATATAGCATGTTGTTATACTGTATGGGAGAATTACTGCACAGTGCTCATCAATTATAACTGGATGTTTTTAAACCAGGCTTGATAAGAAATGGACAGGCACAACATTAGGCCTCAAAGTAATCAGACACTAAAAGGTCAAAACTGCAGTGAAAACTATATGCAAACCAGTGCCCACAATGTCACTTCGGTTGTAACACATTGTTCATTGAGCGCTGCGCAAACCTTTGTACGTCAAAGGCGCTGCTGATTAACAAACAAATAACTCACAGGATGAACACGACAACGCCTGTTTGCAGATTTATTCTAACGCTGACTGATCCTACAGCTAGGATGTATTGTCTCAGCGTCTGACAGTGACTGTGATGACAGCATTGCATTTTCTTCCACAGTTTGACGTTTGAGGTAATTTCACAATTTCCGCCACTCGGCTCATCTGCAGATGGCAGCCTGTGGAGCGCTCAGCCTGTCACCGATTCCCTCTCCTCATGATTAATGACCCTAATTGAGATTCATTTCTTATCAATTAGAGTGTGGCATTTACTGCCGGACAAGTCCCCCTCCCGCATCTATTTGTGTCTCGACTCAAAGCAAGGTCTTTTTCCTCGCAGAAACCGAGTCTATTGTTGATGACACCCTTGCCCACGTTTAAGCAGAAAGGTTAGGCCTGATGACTTTTTCATGAGACAAAGTGGTAAGCGCAGAGATAAAGAGTGAAGAATGGGTTGGGTGGGCAGACAGAGCGCGGGGAAGATAGACAGGGAAGTGAGAAGGAATATAATTGGAAAAGAGAAGAAGAGAAGATCTATAAAAGAGAAGGAGGTCGGGGGTGACTTTAGTGTCTTTGAAAACTTACTAACCTGCCTTGCTGTCAACTGTTAATGCATTCAAGTCCTCCTGGGAGGTTCGTATTTACAAGCTGGGAAGTCGTAGTCAAGTTCAAGTCGTTTTGGTTGGAGAAAGATGGCGACAGACCCTTTCTGGAAGATTTCTTAACTGTGCTTCTAAAAAAATGATGAATAAAAATGTGCAAATCATTTTTGCTTTTTTAAATTCAATTTATTGAAGGTGTGTAGGCATTATATATTCTTTTGTAATTGCAGTACTATTATATAGTGTACAAACTATACAATAACAGTACACAAATAATCTTGTACTAATACCCATATTTAATATTACTTTAATATGAAATAATGATGAGTTAAGGCACTAATCAAGAACTAACTTTAACCTAAAAATTAAAATTACTCCATGATTTACTCACCCTCAAGCCATCCTAGGAATATTTGACTTTCTTCTTTCAGACGAATACAGTATATAATATAAATTATATATATATATATGAATACATATATACGTGTAAATATTTCTTAAATATATACATGTATGCTTGTGTATTTATATATATACACAGCACATGCACACATATTATGTAAACAAACTTTTATATTGGATGCGATTTATCGCAATTAATCGATTTCACAGCACTAAGTAAAAGCAAATTTTCTTGTTTGGGTAAACTATCCATTTAACATTGTAGTAGTTTTATATATATATATATATATATAGTACTGTAAAGTTCTGAAAACTACAGAAACTACTATTATTTTCTTTCCTTCTTTTTTTAGTGTACATGTAATCCTGTCTCACAATTAGATTTATACATTTCTCATAAGGCAGCATAATGTTACCTCCTGGCTTTTGGAACACACTTTGTGTCGGAAGTGCACCTATGATGTCTTAAAATGCAGCCAGCTCACTGGGTTTTGGTACCGAGTTAATGGTTTTATTGCTTTTCACTTTGAAAGAGCGGCCAGAGAAACGCCCTAGCATACAGAAATACATTATATGCAGCTTGTCTTCCTTTCAGCAGTAAACTTTCACAGTCTGATCTATTACCTGAAAGGACATTAAGAAGAGCGGAAATTACTCTAAGACTACCTTCTTCCCTGCTGTCTTTTCCCAGTTGGCTTTTAAAGCAAATGCACTGTTCTCTTCACAATGCATCCCAGGCTATAAAGATCGCAATTAGATGCCTTTAGATGTTGCTCAAGGAGAGGCTTGTGGTATAAGACTTTTTTTTTTTTTTTATACCCTGACGACTCACATGGAGGGGTTTGTGTGGTTATGGCCCCCAGAGCGAATCTGAGGCTGGGATGATAAATAGCCAAGTTCCCCTTTCACAGGATTGCTGAGTCTGTGTAGCATGTCTGCACATGCATTTTTGTTCCACTTTTAACTGGCGGGCGCTCGTAGGGCTTTATCCTCAACCACTCGCCCTTCCTCAGCCCAATAAATGGCTTCACCGCACCCAGTCATGCCACTCGGCTGGCAGGCATTTGAGCATATCAGAAATCATTACATAGGAGAAAGAAACAGAAAAATCCAGGATCACATTGCAGCATTAAGCACAGATGACAATTTGCACACAATAGAGAGGATGAAAAAACAAGAAAATTTGATTTTATAAAAGGGTACTTGATCATTTCTATATAACAGGTGTGCGCACATTTCAAGCTTTGGACTGCCAAACTGAAACGGAGGACATTTATGCTACTTGCAGTGCTAATGCTTGATTATCAGTGCTATCTTGTAAACCTGTAGGGGGCGATGTTACATCTTTTCAGCTGACTTGCACAGATGGAGTGACAGACCTTTGCAACATGAGCTCAGGCTTCTTGCTACATTCCTTTGAAGTCAAAAAGGCCATCTAGATATTTCCAATTATCAGAGAGCAAACATATATTCAGGATTTTTAATATCCTTCTGACCAATACTGAATCTCAGCATAATCTCACTTTAAATAATGGAGGTCTCTGTTGGACGCTCGTCTATTCAAATGCAAACAAATCTCTTTTGAAACTGTCCTTTCACCCTTCAGATATAAGAAATGTGCAATAAATTTGAAAGCTCCTGATATATCACACATTAAGTCACATCACGTTAGTGATCTTTTTTGAACAGCTTTTTGTCATTTGAATGCAGTGTTGCAATTTACCACACATAAGGGTTGAGCAATATATATTTCGTCCTGCATATGAACCCAATTTTGGGTCTTTCAGATGTGCACGCCTTTTTACAATTATTTTGCTGGCAATGTAAAATGAGGAAACTTTAAATAAATTTCTTTAAATGTGTGTGCTAGTTTTGTAAATATTGTAATTATTTTATTTATTTATGTTTTTTTTTTTCAAGCTTAAAGGGGTCATTGGATGCTAAGTTTACTTTTACATGTTTGAACATTAATGTGTGTACCCTATAATGATAAAAATCCATGCAGTGATTTTTAATTAATCTGTAAAAATAATTTCAAATTATTCAAATTCAAATTTCAAATTCCCTTTTTCAAATCGAGCCATTCTCAGATGCCTGTCTGTGTGGCGTCACACCAACAGAGGCCGCTCCCACGATAGTTGATTGACATGAGTGTCTTACCTCAGATCAGCTGTAACAGTCAGACCTCCATTGTTTCGATGCCGGAGCAGGGATGTAAGTTAGACAAGAATATCTCCGACTGAGCGATTGAGGTGTTGTGTTGCTGGATGTAATAATGAACATAGTGGTCGTCATTTACTCCCGACATCTGAGCCGCTGAAGATGCAGTGGATTACATTTGTTTGTAAAGGGAATGCGCCTCCCGATCTACATATATCCGTCTATGTTCGCGCGAATCATCCGTGATCCAGCTTCACTTACAGCCGAAGTGAGTATAAGGTTTTTTTTTTATGAATCTTTGCAATCGCCTTTCGTAATAACGTGCTAGTTAGCAAGTTTAGCGGCTAAACGCAGCTAAATGCGGCTAAAGTAAACAGGCTCAGAAGAGAGAAGAGAGGGGCGGGGCAAGCAGAGCTCATTAATATTTAAAGCAGCCTCGACCAGAACAGGATGATTTCTGCAAAGCTGATTTTGGCAAGGTAAAAAGGGTGTTGTTTTACACTACCATTGAGAATTTTTAACCAAAGTATATTATGGACGTTTCATTAAGACCCTAAAGAATCATATCAACTTGTGGAAAATGGGCATCCGATAACATAACATTTCCAACATGCCAGTCAGTTTTTACTCAAATTGTAGTTGTGATTGCATTTCTCAAGCTCATTTATCAAAAAAATTACGCTCTTTAATGTGGCGTGATAGATCGTTGTAGCTTCTGTGTACTCGTCTGTGCGTAATCAAATGCATAGAAAAACATTCATGACAGTTTCGTTTTTGTTCTGGATCCCCTGCTCTGCTGCCAAGACTGGAGCGCACTCACCACCAACTGGACAGGAGTGGGATTGCAGCTACAATCCACAATAGATCACCCTCAGTGTAATCCGTCAAAATGACAGACGCCTACAGATTTTTCCGTCACTGATAAAAAAAATTCCGTCAATGACGAAGAATTTTCAGTTAACCCGACCTCTGATTTTCTGAAAGTTAACCCTGTAAATCAGCAAAAAGCTTGTAATGTAAATCACAAGTACAATATAGTAGACTACTTACATAAAATGTATATATATATAAAATTTGTGACTTCGCTTAGTAAGTTGATTCTTAGTATTTTGATCAAAGATCTGGAGTTTCTCAGCAAAAAGACATGCGTACCATGAGCTGAAGGTGGATATTTTTTATAATTTTATCTGCTAAATATTTACTTGCTAACCTATCAGTTAGATGACAGAAGGCATGTATAAGATTGTATACAACAGATTTTAATCATTTGGATGCATTTGAAATTTATGTATCAAAGTGATGCAGAAGCTTTAGAGTTAAGCAGCTTATTTACTGTTTGCTGAAAGGATAAGAAACTTTTCAAAGGGTTCCAAATCGTATTTTATTCCACATTCATGGAAAGTGTCCACTAAATATATTTTTACTGTATTTTACTTGCATTTCAGAGCAAATAAAATAAATATGGGTATTGACATAAGACTGAAAAATATCACCTACCACCCACTGAAACAGCAGATGCTGCATCTCAAATATTCTTCCTTCTATTTCTTTTCTCCTCCATCTGGACATCGAGATCTGGACCCTCCGCTGTGCTGAAGACTCTGGGTCCTACAGCTTCACTCCGATATCCCATAGCGCCCGTTACACCACAAAAATATTGTGTTAAAGCCACTAAGTAGCTGTCTTGATCTTACTTTCAAAGCGAGCATTAGCTGAATCTGTCTTCTTCCTTTTTTTCCATGTCGATTTTTACCCCGTTTTAAAGTGATTGATTATTTGTGAGAAAGATGGGAAAGGTTGCTGAAGATATCATGCAGTTATAATACCATATTCCACACTTGAAACATACTAGCCTATCAAGAGAGGTTGTGTGACTTTGGTGGAAGAAATTAACAGTGTAAGCTAAATCGATGTCTGTATGTATGTTCGAAACCGTCTTGACCTCATAGAATGCACTCTACACTGATGTTGACTGGTTGAGCCTTAACATTTAATGAAGTACAGCATATTTCAGAGGAAAGAGCAGCGTGCAGCATACACAATGCGGTCAGAAAAAGATCTGAAAGGCACATAGCTATGCTATAGCTAATAATATGCTATTACTAATTTGGGATGCCAGTGCCCCAATATCAAATATTAAAGGGGTCATCGGATGCAAAGTTCACTTTTGCATGTTGTTTGAACATAAATGTGTGTTGGCAGTATGTGTACACATTCACCCTATAATGATAAATATCCACCCAGTGGTTTTTATTTAATCTGTAAAAGTAATTTCCCCTTTTTCAAATAAAGCCATTCTCAGCATCTTGTCTGTGTGACGTCACACCAATAAAGGCCACTCCCACGATAGTTGATTGACACGCCCGTTTTACCTTAGACCCGCCCTGATGAGCTTTAACAGTCCGACCGTTTCAATGCTGGAACAGGGACGTAGGCAAGAATGGCTGCTAAGCGATTGAGATGTTCTGTTGCTGGATGTAATAATGAACATAGTGGCCGTCATTTACTCCAGACATCTGAGCTGCTGAAGAAACAGTGGACTTTTGTTTGTGAAGGAAATGTGCCTCGCAATCTACATAAAAGTGTCTATGTTCGTGCAAATCATTCGTGATCCAGCTTCACTTACAGCAGAAGTGAGTATAAGGTTTTTTTTATGAATCTTTGCAAACGCCTTTCCTAATAACGTGCTAGTTAGCAAGTTTCGTGGCTAAATGTGGCTAAAGTAAACAGGCTTGTCACTCCACAGAGAGTAGAGAGGGGCGGGGCGATCAGAGCTCATTAACATTTAAAGCAACATCGACCAGAACAGGCTGATTTTTGCAGAGCTCATTTTGAAAATGTAAAAAGGGTGTTTTTTACACTACCATTGAGAAATTGTACCCAAAGCATGTTATAGACTTTTCATTAAGACTCTAAAGAATCATATAACTTGTGGAAAATGGGCATCTGATGACCCCTTTAAAGCTGATGTGTGTAATTTGTTAATGTTAAAATACTTTATCCTATTGCAGAGACGGTAATAAGCCACTTGTACACGTTTTCCCCCAAAAGTGGGTCTTATTAATTGTGTGGATTTACTAATAATAAAAATTTCCAGCAAATTCAGTCGTGTACACACGTGTTTGTTCTTAACCTCTTTTAATGTTAATTAATTTGGATCATTCTCAATAACAGACTATGTGCCCGTGGTTAGGATTTTGCGTAAAACACGCCCAAATTATCTTCAAATTAGGGCCTTTAGTAGACCCTCACCATCACTTTCACTGGTTTGTGTGCATGTGAGAGCAGCAAGATCTTGGAACAGTGCCATTTCACAACCAATTAAAAACCAATAAACAGTTTTACAGAACTAAACTACACATGATCACGTTTTGAACCACTCATTTACTGGGTGTGCATATGCTTACACTGGCTTCATTTTGTCATCATGACATTTATTTGGTTTATTGTTACTAAGGAATAAAAATATTCTAGTCAGTTATTCGATTCCTAACAAATTACTAGTTTCTAAGGCCAACAAGTATGTGATTTTTTTTTTTTTTAATGGTTGGTTTGTTGCATTTTATAATACATTTTGAAGACATTTTAACTATGAGTCATGTTATGCACAATTTAAATACATGCAAATGTATGTTTAAAAAGTTTAAGAAGTCATTATTTTTGCACTTCCATTTGGGTAGACTAATGGCACAAAAATTGCACACTTCAGCTTCAAAGTAAACGTCTAATGCCTGGTTCACACTGCACAGTTTTCAAAGTTGTTGGATCACTGCCGGATTCTCACACCACATGACTGTCTGGGGTTCCATCTAGCTGCTGTTGTGTGCACACTACATGAAGGATCGGCGACAGAGGGTCACACATTACACAACTTTTCAACTGGAAGAACCGCTGACAACTCCATCTAGTTCTCAAACTGTTTTGCAACCGAGAACTGATATGGGAAATAATGTAGGATTACGCAAGAGACAGGTGTGAAAGAGAAATGTTTGTTTGCAGAATTCCCTTACCAAAAATAGTATACTTCAAGTTTATTTTATTAAGTATACTTAAGTAAAGTTCAAGTATATTTTAAGTATACTATATGTAGTAAGTATACAAATATCAGTGTACTAGTAGTATGCTTGTAAGTGTACTTATTCAATACTCCTTGGGACTAAATTGGCCCACTTTCTAGTATATAAAAGTATACTTTTAAGTATACATCAAGTATAACAGTAGTAAACTTTAAGTACACAACTAGTTTATATTTAAGTTTTAAGCTTGTACTGCAACTATACTAAAAGTAAACTTATAGCCTTAAATACCTTGTAGTAGCATTTTTAGTACACTTTGAAGTATAGTCTTAATAAACTACTAGTTTAGTAGTTTCATACTGCAAGTATACTCATATGTTTTCTTTATATCTGAACATACAAAACATAAAAAAGAAAGAAAAAACGGTATCTGCTTGTACACAAAAACATTTTATTCTAGCTTCATGCATTCTTTTTTATAAACACTTAAATGTGGGTAAGTTTGGGTAAGTTGAACAATATTTTGAACAAAACGCTGAAAAAAGACTGAACTGGAATAATAATCAAAACGTAGATGGAATCGATCAGTACCCCAAAGCTTGACAGTCATTATTACCTCTCCATGGGTCAACATTTTATTCCATAACACAGTTACAGAGTTTTGATGATTTTTTATGTTTGATGTTCACGTTAGATTACGTGTGGAAGGATCTGTTGTTTTGGTTTCTTCTTCGCTTATTTTTAAAAATTCTGTACAGAAGACATGTAATAGCGCCCCCTACTGTATAACAACAAAAATATGGATTCTCTGAGCTTAGTATAGTATAATTTAAATATATTTAGACTTTTTCTAAGTATAAGTCAAGTATACTCAAATGTCATTTTAAGTATATCTCTGAGAAGTACGTAACACATTTCTGAGAAGTACTTGAAAAGTAGACTGAAAGCATACTTTCCTATTTTTTAGTTTAAAAGAAGTATACTAATAGCACACTTGAATTAACTTCTTTTTCATAAGGGAAGCCATTAAACATTAAGCAATACTTAATTTATAAAGTTTAGTTTTGAAATGTATAAGTCAATAACAATAGGCTGAAGCCAGAGCCAATGGGGAAAGTCTTTGTGTGATGAGACCCCGCCCCATTTTGGAGGTTCTGCCGACTTTTGGAGTTCCCGCCCCATTTTGGAGATCTCCGGTCTGCAGTTATATACTTGGAGGATGGTGCCAATAGCCTTGTGGGCAGCGAGCTGACAAAAACGGCAAAAATGTATCGTGAGCATTTATTATAATTATTATAGTTGGTAAAGCGTGCATCGTAGTCTTTTTGACACGGGTTTGAATCCGCCAACCTTTTTCTCCCTTTTCAAATCTTATATAATTTTGGAATTTTGGCATTTATATCCAATAAAAATTAAGGAAATAAATGAAAAGTTGAAAATAATGTATCGGTTGAGGGCTTTGTTGTCCATTAAGGTGGCATTCATTTAATAATTTGAATCTGGTCAATTTACACTCATTACGTTATTATTGCATACTGTTTTATAATGTAGGGGTGCAGATAATTGCCTCTATTTGCAATGAGCATTATAAATAGCAGAAAATCCTGCTTTAACAGAGTGTAAAAAGAATCTATAGCTATTTGCACTTAGTGTAAATAGCATCTGTCGCTCAGAAAATATTCTATTTTCACTGTGTAAATAGCATCTAATTACTAATTAATATTGAATTGAATTAATTATTGAATGACTTCTCTGAAACAACTTTCCTATTGACTAAGATCAGAAATAGCTTTTACATTTTCAATGCACATGTTTGTCTGTTTAATGAGTAGCAGCCTTTTGCACCATGTTGTTGGAAAACTCTGAACGTTATTGGTTATGAAAATTAAATGTGACCTGAGAATTTAAGACTGCACAATCTATTGTTGATGTACATCTACTGTATCCCACACAACCTCATTGATTTACATCAGATTAAATACTGCATCTACTCTAACAGGGTTCATAACCCAATTCACTCAATGCATCTGATTATAAAAGTAAAACAGGGAGGTGAAGACCTTCTGAGTTGCATATGAAATATAAAATTGTATGTGATTGTGTGTAAAGAAGACACTGACAACACTGGCATTGCGCAGTGTTCTAAAATTATGTTATCATAGCTCCTTCTTCACCCACCCACACAAACACACACACTCAATTTACTGTCAATCTATCAGCCTACAAGTAAGGGAAAAAAATTAAGAGAGTTTGGCTATTCAGAGCTGTAATTGATGAGGAGTTTAGCTCAGCTCAGATGTGCGATGAATTTTTTTCTCTTTAATGGAACTCTAGCGTGCCCTTACCAATGCATTAGTATTCAGATGATGGCTCTATTGCTGGGGCTGAGAAGGGGACCTTGATAAGATAGAAATGGCATTAAGAGTTTTCATCAGCAGCAGAATTACACAAGGCGCCTTTAGCCCCTTCTCCTCGCTCCCCGTAGGCCACTTTCTTGGAACTCTGAAGCGTTGAGGCTTCTGCAAACTTTTTTAATCATGACTCTTCCTCATGGTCAGATTTATAAGTCATTAGTTTACTGTCCTGTCTAGCACCCTGTCAGAAAAGTGCATTTAATCTCATGCATGTTGAAGTGAGATGGAGAATTGAAACTCAGCAGCGACATCACACAAACAATCCCTGGAAAAAAAAAAAAATATTCTGATGTCACAAACTCACTCCTCTATTTGCGTGTTTCGAAAAATCACATTACTCTTTTAAAAGATGTAGATGTGACATTTACCTTCACATTGTGTTTAACCTCCATGTACGTCATCCTGAAACATCCTATTTACCATACATTCAATTGAAATGCTATATGTTTGGAAACAGAAACATAATGGTTTATTAGTAAAAGCACAGCACACTTCAGAGGGTCTTCTGGAAAGGAATATAAATTATCTCTCAGCATATTCTAAAAAATACAGTTGCTTATTGTCTTGACAGATGGAGATTTTGTTAGCTAAATAGAATTTAAGATGCTTTTAAGATGCTGAAAGACAATCAAAGACAGCTTTTCATTCATCACAGCAGACAAGAAAATACCTGTGATTCTCTTGTCAAAAAGCAAAAATTACCCTCATCACATGTGAACAGTAGGCACTTTCAACATACTATGGATCTCAAAAGTACCAGCAGTTGATTAAAATACATTTGAAAGAAAGAACCATTTCCTTGTGAAGAAGTGTGCTTGACTGTGACCTTGTAGTGTACTTCAAACATTAAAAATATGTTTTAAAAAACTGTACTTGCATATAATATAATATTAATTAAATCAATAGTCTTTGACTGAATTAATGATTCAAATATTAAAAAACAATAGTCACTTATTTTGTTTCCTGAACGGATTAGTGTTTTTTGAATCGGTTGAATGAATAATTCAATGACTCACTCATGAAGACAGTGGCTGCATCTGAATATACGTACACTTCTCTACTATATGGTATGTGAAAAGGTCAGTATCTCCAATAGCATATTAATCGTAGTTTGACATTGAGTGCTGCAATGATGAAGTATTTTGTACACCAACCCATAAGTCAGTATCTCCGTATCCAACAGGATTTTTCTATTGGCTTTTGGAATTATTGCAGAAAATAATCTACAGTATGTGAGTAACAAAAGTTTATGATTTTTTTTAAAATCATGATAATCTTTACAGATGAACACAGCTTGAATTTTATGAATAAATGCAATCACCAGACGTAAAAAGCTAAATGTAGGTTATACACAAACAAACAATTTGTTGAGTCATCTTAAAATAATTTGTTACCCTGCTGCCTTAAAATTTTAAGTTGATTCAACTCTTCAATATCTAAGTTGTCACTTAGTATAATTTAACATTTCAAGTTGAATAAACTTTTTTTGAGTTGACGGAACTTAAAATTTTAAGGCAGCCAGACTACAAATTATTTTAAGTTGACTCAACAAATTGTTTTTTACAGTGTACACCAGTCACATGACTTCAGTGTTACCAATAAACTTCCAATAAACTTCCAATGATTCTTTAAAAATGTTGTTCCCCTTCCGAAAAAGAAGTTTATCCAAGTGTGCTAATAGTATACTTCTCTTAAACTAAAAATAGGAAAGTATACTTTCAGTCTACTTTTTATGTATTTCTCAGAAATGTGTGTTATGTACTTCTCAGAAATATACTTAAAATGACATTTAAGTATACTTGACTTATACTTAGAAAAATTAAAAATATATTTGAGCTATACTTGTGCTCCTAGAATCTGTATTTTCATTGTTATACGGTAGGGGGCGCTATTACACATCCTCTGTACAGAATCTCCAAAACACAAGTGAAGAAGAAACCAAAACAGCATGTGATTCCACGTGTAATCTAAAGTTCACTTAAAGAAAACTTATACTTAAAGTTATACTTAAAGTATACTTAAAAGTATACTTTTATATACTAGAAAGTGGGGCAATTTAGTCCCAAGAAGTACTGAAATAGTACACTTACAAGTATACTACTAGTAAACTAATATTTGTATACTTACTACATAGAGTATACTTAAAAATATACTTGAACATTACTTAAGTATACTTAATAAAATAAACTTGAATTATACTTCTTTTTGGTCAGGGTTGCAAGAGCGTGATTATAAACAGTGAGGATGTCAAAGTGGAAATTGAGTAGATGAGATTTCCTGTTTGATGTGATGATATTTAAAGTGTCTTTTATGTCCTAGAATAAGACAGGAAAATATTAAGAGCTTGTGTTAACCACAGATTTTATTTCAGACATCCATTCAAAATACCCAGTGACTTCAGAATGATGGAACAAGTGCTACAAAGCTAACTCATTCCTGAGTTAAGGCCTATAAAAGTGCTGTAATTCCTGCAGCACTCTGCTGTGGGACCCTACCCCATGCTATTATGTTTGTTGCACATGTGCCTGAATCACTGAATGATTCATAAGTTCTTTGTGCCTCCAAAGCCGTGTTTTGGACTGAAAGAAGAAACTCTATTGTAATTGCATTGATGTTTTTTGCTAAGCTTTCTAAGTGGGTTTAACCGCTAAGCTAAACAGGAAAGGAGTGCTACATACCTCCCGCAGTGCCATATGAAAAGATTATGTTGTCATTCTGCCATTAAAAGTCCCTTAGCCATTTCTCTGGCCATTTATCTTCAAAACGATATGTCCTCAGAGGCCTCGTAAAGACCCCAGTAGGGGTTCACCACATGGTGAGCAGTTTGAAGTAGTCATTGGACACTCAAGTCCAAGACTGCATATGCTTGTTTTCTGACACAGAGCTTTTAATGGAGGGGCAAACCAGATTGATTATGGTGTTAGGAACTAAATTGCAGACACCTCCACCTCTATGTTCTTTACATCAATCAAATGACGTCACTGTAAGCTCTGACTCAATTGCTTTCTGTGTTCCTTAGAGAAATTTTATTGTTGTTTTTAGGACAAATCTGAAAGCAGTGCTGGGTAGATTACTTCGATTACTAATTGTACTTCATTGATTCCAAATTACATGACAAAAATTGCAGTTAGTAATATAATCAATTACATTACACATTTCAAGTAATATAATCAGACTCCTTTTTAATGGATAACTTTTGACCCAACTTTATTGATTTAAACAGGATCACCTTGTATCATGTTGATATAAAAATAAGAAGTGCATTAATTGCATCAAGGCTTCCCAAACTGAGAAGCTAATAATTCATAGGCTAAATCACTAAAATGTAAAATGAATATTTTGATTACAACAATCAAATTAAAACACTATGAAATATTATAACTGCTTGTTAACCTACGTGTTACATGACTTTGTGAAAACATATGTATTTATATAATCCATAAAAATCTCTCTGATTATGAGTATTTTAAAATAATATAATCTAATTACAAGTACTAACTTTTTGGAATCTGGTTAAGTAATTCAGATTACATGTTATCCAATGGTGTGCAGTGTTCTGAAATGAGAAGGCAAAGTCCTGTTCTATTTTATATAGTTCTGTTTTATATTTTTACATTAACAATCAATATTCTATTTATTAAAGCCAAGTATGAACATCAAGTTGTTGTTTTTAAGCATTTTACATTTATTCAAAAATAACAATTTAAACAGTAAATTGCAGTAACAATTTAAATAATATATTTTATTTGTGAACTTATATTCAGCTATTCTTTTTAATAGTTAACTTTTAACTTTTTCAGTCATCAAAGCTCGGTAAATATTGGTCAGAGACACAGAGATTTAAACTTTAAACTGCACCAAGCTAATTACTTACTAAAAACCCACGCAGATCGTTTTCATGCCATTTTAAGTTTTATTTTCACATAAAAAAGTGCTTATATCTAAGTGTGAGTTGTTTACTAACTTTTTAAAACAAATCCTCCCATTAACACCAATACATTGCTCATTCAGACTGATTTGTGTGCATGGGATTTGCATGAACCAATCACAGCCAATCATAACCAGTCATATCCATTCATATTGTAATGGAGGCATTGTCTCCTTTCACATGACTTTCCCCCATTAATTCTCAGTTAACCTCCATTAAACTCATGGGATGCTTTAGGGAGTCTGTTAAAATTCAATGGGCTCAGGGGAGGCGAGAGAGACGTGGACTCCTGCTGTAACTTTACCTGCTGGTGTCGCTGTTGGACAGTGGGCCTCATTCATAAAACTTGCGTAAATATATGTGTAAATTCTGATAAATTTGCGTGCAAAACAGACCTTCCCGAAAACTCTCCTCCGGATTCACAAATGCTTCATAAACGTCTAATTTGATAATGAATTCCAATCATTCGTAAATAGTCACAATCCCCGCCTATGAATTACAGCTACGCAAACTGTGTGTCCAGAAACACTGTGGAATATTCTGGTCTACTTTCTCAGGTTTGGCTTCAGTATATTGCATAAATGTAAAAAAGACTAATAGGCTATATGCCTAACAAAAAATATTCAATAACTTGTGTCCACCAAAGAGTTTTTAGCCAGCTAAAAAAATGTTAGGTGCTTTCTTAAAATGACCAGCTGGTGGCGCTTCAAAACGCTTTGGTGGCACAGCGTTTTTCCAGCTGAGATGCTTTAGTTGCTATGATTTGGAATAACCACGCGGGAACATATTACTAGCATCTCATTTTTAAGAATTTTATTAAATATAAAAAAAGCAGTAACCAGTAATATTAACTTCTTCATTGTTGTAGGCAGTCAGACAAGTAGGGTGGTTGGTATTATTATGGCATCAGTCATTCATCAGTTTGCAGAAAAGAACACAGAATGTTTTACGCACTATTTACACGTGGTAGGGAGCAGATGTACATTTCTTTCGTACCAACTAACATTTTAAAAATATTACATTCTCATGAATTTCGAAAGTTTACATCAGAATGGCTGTACGCAGGATTTACACAAAAATCAGATTTGGTCGTGTTTAATGAATGAGGCCCAATGTTTCTTTAGAAAAACAAGTGATTTATACACATTCTAATGTTATATTTTGAAATATTGGCATTGTTTTATTTTCTACTAGGATTTTTTTTTCTCATCCAATATTTTGAGGAGACACTGCCTCCCTTGCCTTCTCAGACGAAACGCACCTGATGTAATCACTTACTACCCAGCTCTGTCTGAAATCATGTTAAGAGTTTGTAAAGCATCACTGGCAACTGTGCTTTCTCAGCTCTGAGAGCAGTTGGTTGAATGCAACCAGAGCTAGACGAACAGCCTTGTCTCAAGGGCAGGGTGTTTAACAGAGGGACAGAAAGCTTAGCTAAGGACTTTATTTATTATTGACATCAGAATCCACACTACTCAAATGCAGTGAGTCACAGGGGTAATTAAAGATTTATGCAAATACAAAGTCATTGTAGCTCATCCTCCGCTGCAATTCAAACAGAACGATATTGTACTTAAAACCATCCACACCCTGCATGAAAACACTGCTGGGTCGTGACCCAAAAGTGGGGTTGCCGTTTTTTTCTTTAGCATCATATGTACTGTCACTTCTCACATGTTGCCGGTACTTTCTTCCTCGGCTGGGATCGTTTAGAGCCAAAGCATCAGTGTCTGGGTTATTAGAATTTATTAGTGGCTCCCTAAAGCCTGCAAATTATATCCACCTTTTTCACGTTAAAACGGCCGCGGCCAGTTGTACACTGTACATTTAACGTGTCTGGCTTTCCATTTCCAGCATACATTTTGAATGCGTCTCCTTTGACCACTTCTGTTAGAGATGACAAAAGTACACACATCCTTCACTCAAGAAGAAGTACAAATACTCATGTTTAAAAATACTCTGGTAAAAGTAGAAGTACTGACTACACTTTTTTACTTAAACGAGAAGTCCACTTCCAAAACAACAATTCACAAATAATTTACACAAATAATTTCACCCCCTTGTCATCCAAGATGTTCATGTCTTTCTGTCTTCAGTCGTGAAGAAATTATGGTTTTGAGGAAAGCATTTCAGGATTTTTCTCCATATAATGGACTTCAATTGTGCCCCCGATTTTGAACTTCCGAAATGTAGTTTAAATGCAGCTTCAAAGGGCTCTAAACGATCTCTTGTTTCAAGTCTTCGGGTTTTTCGAGTCGTTCGTTCATCTTATGGGGCTGTCACATGACGCTGATTTTGCTAAAATTAACTAAATGACTCGAAAAAAGATTTGTTCATTTTGCTGAATGAGACTCAAAGGTCCAAGTCGGTAAAATGATCCAAACTTCCCATCACTACTACGAATCACGTCTAAGTTCATTGTCTGTGTACTCCGGCTCAAAAAGGTAGAGTATGGTGAAAAACGTCTAGGTTACGTACGTAACCCTCGTTCCCTGAAGGAGGGAACGGAGACGTTACATATGGGAACTCGCTTGAGAGTCCAATCATCTCCAAGCCTTATTCAAAAGGCCAATGAACATTCATGAACATTGGCGAGTGGTATTTGCATGCCGAGCCACTCCCCCGTACATACGGGTATATAAGATGGCGGCATGCAACCACTCATTCAGGTTTTCGCTGAGGAGCCGAGTAGCAACCCGGCGTCAGCGCGACGCAGGGTCGTGGCAGGGGATGTAACGTCTCCGTTCCCTCCTTCAGGGAACGAGGGTTACGTACGTAACCTAGACGTTCCCCTTCAGTCGTTTCACTACGACGTTACATATGGGAACAGACCCATGGAAAAGGCCACGACGCCGCGTTACGCACAACCCACGTGCTGACAGGCGGACGTGTCAGCAGATGGATATGAACGTAACCTTCCCAACGCCCTGAGGGCCAATAGGGGACCCCACAGGGATGCCAGTTGTTACTGAAGCAGAAGTTGGGGGGGCGGAGCACATGAGATCTCTACATGTGGAAATAAAAATAATTCAATATATCTATAACTTGTAGAGATATATGAGGGAAACAGCGGCCTTCTAGCTGACCTTGGAAAAATACTGAGACATGTTGCCACAACCTGCTGGGCGAAGGAGACCCAACCTGAGCACAGTCAAGCACTACTCCGCACTAGGCCTGACTGCGGGGCATGGAGGACCCAAGGTTCACCGGAGGGAACAACTGAGGGATATAGCGCACGGATCCCGTAGGAGTGGCGCAGCAAGCCGACACCAGCCGGTCTCCCGCTTACCTGATGTCTATGTTAAGACACGGGAGGACACGGCCTCAACGCGAAGGTTGTAGAACCTAGCGAAGGTATTAGGTGTCGCCCAGCCCGCAGCTCTACAGATATCTGCTAGTGAGGCGCCATGAGCCAACGCATAGGATGAGGCAACACTCCTTGTGGAGTGGGCACGAACACCTAAGGGGCATGGCTCTCCCTGGTTTTGATATGACAGGGAGATGGCATCTACCACCCAATGGGCCAACCTCTGTTTGGAGACAGCATTCCCTTTCTGCTGACCTCCGAAGCAGACAAAGAGCTGCTCTGTGCGTCTGAAGTGCCGAGTGCGGTCCACATATATACGAAGGGCGCGGACTGGACACAGCAGCGCAGAGGCCGGGTCTGCCTCCTCCAGGGGCAGAGCTTGCAGGTTCACCACCTGATCGCGGAAAGGCGTGGTGGGAACCTTGGGCACATAACCGGGCCGGGGTCTCAGGATGACATGAGAATCACCGGGCCCGAATTCCAGGCACGTTTCGTCGACAGAGAAAGCTTGTAGGTCCCCTACCCTCTTGATGGAGGCCAGCGCAGTCAGGAGCGCTGTCTTAAGAGACAGATATTTCAGCTCTACTGACGCGAGTGGCTCAAATGGGGCCTCCCGTAGACCCTGGAGGGTGACGGAGAGATCCCAAGAGGGTATGAGGTGCGGTCTAGGGGGATTAACCCTCCTCGCACCTCTAAGGAACCTCACGACCAGTTGGTGCTTACCAAGGGATGCTCCATCCACTGCATCGTGATACGCTGCGATGGCAGCAACGTACACTTTGAGAGTCGAAGGGGACAGCCTGCGCTCCAACTTCTCCTGCAGGAAGGAAAGCACTACTGCAATCGGACATCTCTGTGGGTCCTCTCTACGAGAGGAGCACCAGTCAACGAACAGACCCCATCTCAGTGCATAGGCCTGCCTTGTAGAGGGAGCTCTAGACTGAGAGATAGTATCTATCACGGCCTGTGAAAGGCCGGAGAGGTCTGACGCGTCCCGTCCAGGAGCCAGACATGCAGGTTCCAAAGGTCGGGACGCGGGTGCCAAATTGTGCCCATCCCCTGAGAAAGAAGGTCTCTCCTCAAGGGGATCTTCCAGGGAGGGGCTGCCGCAAGGGAAACGAGGTCTGGAAACCAGGTCCGGGTGGGCCAGTATGGCGCAACCAGCAGAACCTGCTCCTCGTCCTCCCTGATCTTGCACAGTGTCTGTGCAAGGAGGCTCACTGGGGGAAAGGCGTACTTGGACCCCGGAGGCCAGCTGTGTGCCAGTGCATCCCTGCCGAGGGGAGCCTCGCTGAGGGAGTAAAATAGCTGGCAATGGGAGGATTTGGGGGAAGCGAACAGATCTATCTGGGCTTTGCCGAAATGGCTCCAAATCAGCTGGACTACCTGGGGGTGGAGTCGCCATTCTCCAGGATGGGTGGACTGCCGTGAGAGCTGGTCGGCTGCACGGTTGAGTTCTCCTGGAATGTGAACGGCACGTAGCGATTTCAGCCACGTCTGACTCCACAGGAGCAGATGGCGGGCGAGTTGTGACATGCGACGGGAGCGAAGACCACCTTGGTGGTTGATATAAGCTACGGTCGCAGTGCTGTCGGTGCGAACAAGCACGTGCTTGTGGCGCAGCGTCGGTCGGAAGCGACGCAGCGCAAGAAGCACAGCCAACAACTCTAGGCAATTGATGTGCCATTGCAGTCGAGGTCCTGTCCAGGAACCCGAGGCTGCTTGCCCGTTGCATACAGCACCCCAACCCGTGGAAGAGGCATCCGTGTAAACCACAAGATGCCTGGAGACTTGTCCCAGAGGGACTCCGGCCTGAAGAAAGGCCGGGTCTGACCACAGGCTGAACAGGCGGCGACACTGCAGGGAAACGCCAATCCGGAGTGTGCCACGGTGCCATGCCCATCTCGGGACTCGATCGTGTAACCAGTGCTGAAGCGGTCTCATATGAAGCAAGCCCAGCGGCGTCACCGCGGCTGCAGCTGCCATATGCCCCAGGAGCCTCTGAAATGTTTTGAGAGGAACCGCTGTTTTGTGTCTGAATGAGTTCAGACAATTCAGCACTGACTGCGCGCGCTCGTTGGTGAGGCGGGCTGTCATGTTGACCGAGTCCAGCTCCACACCGAGAAAAGAGATCCTCTGCACTGGGGAGAGTTTGCTCTTCTCTCGGTTGACCTGAAGGCCCAAATGGCTGAGGTGCCGAAGCACCAGGTCCCTGTGTTCGCACAACACATCCCGCGAGTGAGCTATGAGAAGCCAGTCGTCGAGATAGTTGAGAATGCGAATGCCCATCCGCCAAAGGGGGGATAAAGCAGCTTCCGTGACCTTCGTAAAGACACGGGGAGAGAGGGACAGGCCAAATGGAAGCACTTTGTACTGATACGCTCGACCCTCGAAAGCAAACCGTAGGAAGGGTCTGTGTCGAGGTAAAATCGAGACGTGAAAGTACGCGTCCTTCAGGTCGATGGCTGCGAACCAATCCTGGCGACGAATGCATGTTAACATGCGCTTCGTCGTGAGCATCTTGAACGGCAGCCTGAGAAGGGACCGATTCAGGGCTCGAAGATCCAGGATGGGTCTTAACCCACCGCTCTTTTTGGGCACGATGAAGTAGGGACTGTAGAACCCTGACTTCATCTCGGCTGGAGGGACAGGCTCGATTGCATCCTTCGCCAGTAGGACTGCAACCTCCGCACGCAGGACAGTGGCATGTGTGTCCGAGTGGACAGAAGTGGAAAGGACGCCTTTGTACCTGGGCGGACGCCTGGCGAACTGAATCGCATAGCCGAGACGTACCGTCCGAATCAACCACTGCGAGGGGCTGGGAAGCTGAAGCCAAGCTCCCAGCCTGGTCGCCAGGGGAATCAAAGGAGCGTTGACCGACGTGACCGCGGTGGGGCAGCCTGGGGGGGGAAGGGGAAGGGGACTGATCCCAGAAGGAAGAACGTCCTGGAGAAAAGTCTGACTGCACTGGGCAGCGCTTACCTTCTTCCCTGGTTCCCGCGCTGGCGATATCGACCTCCGAGTCCGGATCCGAGGAGGCAAGGCGTCGCTCAAGAAGGGAACTCGGGGTCGGGACCCCAGAGGTGAGGAAATTGGCTCTTTCTGTGCAATTGCACACAGCGGCTCCCGGCCCTCCACCGGGAGAGGGGACGTAAATGTTGTCGTCCCCAAGAGAGCAATCTCCTTCATCTCTGGGTTGCCCGTGTCAGGGACGCTTCGCAGCTCTGCTGCGGGTGTTCATGGCTGGTCCCTGAGGCGCGGGCGGCGCCGCTCTCCCGCGGCCAGCTCGACGTCGGGCTGCCAGTCTAGGCTCGGCAGGGGACGGAGCTGGTATTTTAGGAGCCGCAGGGGGGCGCCCTCGGCGACGGGCAGGCGGAGGTTGAGGCCCCGCGGACGTGGTGGCACTGTCTCGACGGGGGAGGATATGCTTTAGCGCCTCCGTCTGCTCCTGGACCGCCGAGAACTGCTGGGCAAAGTCCTCGACGGTGTCGCCGAATAGGCCGCCCTGGGAGATGGGGGCGTCGAGAAAATGAGCTTTGTCGACGTCAGCCATCTGAGCCAGGGTCAACCATAGGTGTCGCTCCTGAACCACAACTGTGGACATCACCTGGCCAAGGGAACGTGCCATCACCTTCGTCGCCCGTAGCGCGAAGTCGGTGGCGGCACGGAGTTCCTGCATAACCCCTTGGACAGGGCCACCCTCGTGCAGATGTTTTAACGCCTGGGCTTGGTAGACCTGCAGGGTCGCCATGGCGTGCAGGGCAGTGGCAGCCTGTCCAGCGGCGTGGTAAGCCCTGCCCGCGAGAGCGGACGAAAGCTCACCCGCCCTGGAGGGGAGATGGGGCTGATCCCGCCAGGCGGCAGCGCCCCGCGGGCATAGATGCACCGCGACCGCGCGCTCAACCTGAGGGACCGCCACATAACCCCTGGCTGCCCCGCCGTCGAGGGTGGCGAAGGGAGAGGAGCTGGAGCGAGACGAAAACGGGGTCCGCCACGTCCTCGCCAGCTCCTCGTGCACCTCCGGGAAGAAAGGTACTGGGGGGGAGCGCGGCTGTGCCGCGGGTGACCTCCCCAGAAACCAATCGTCCAGCCTTGAAGGATCGGCCAGAGATGTTTTGGGCACCTCCAGACCGATCTCCTTGGCGGCTCGGAGGAGCATAGCCGAAAGTTCGGCGTCCACCTCAGACGGGGCGGCGACCGCAGAGGGGCGCCGACCTGCCGAGACGTCCGCTTCATCTTCCGACTCCCCCTCTGATGCTGTAGCAGACATCTCAACCTCCTGTGGAGCACCAAAGGAGACACTCGGCCCGGCGTGCGGGGAAGCGAACTGCTTTGGACACTCGACGGGACCGCGCGGTGATGCAGAAGTCCGCGGGGCTTTACTGGCCGACGGAGCATTCTGCATAGTCACCTGTATGTCCCCCAAGTGCTTCGCCGCGGCAGCCGAAAAACCTTGACGGCTCAACGACTTGTCGCGGGAAGACAACGATGGGAGCCTACTCGCGAACGAGCGGCGGGACTTTAACGCGGCCATGGTCATGCGTTCGCAGTGAACGCACGAACCATCCGTGAACGCTGCCTCAGCGTGCTCTCGGCCCAGGCACGTGAGGCAGTGATCATGTCCGTCCAGCGAGGCGAGGAAACTACCACATCCAGAAGCGCACGGCCGGAGAGACATCCCGGGAAAAATGCCCTCGACAGCCGTGAGAAATTAGCTCTTTTAGATCCCGGTTTGCCCAGGGAGGACCGCGGCACAACTGTGCACTCAAACGGGGAGGCTCGCTGGATCGCAAGAGGCTTTTTCTGGCCGTGAAAACGGCCGCCCGCAGGATCTCGCTGGCGGCTGCCAAACGCTCTTTTAGAGTAAGCTCTTTTAGTATTGGCAGCACGCCAGCGGTGAGAGAGAGAGCGCAACTCACAGGAACTCTTTTTTTTTTCAGGCTCGAGACGAGGCTCCGAAGCGAAAATCTGAATGAGTGGTTGCATGCCGCCATCTTATATACCCGTATGTACGGGGGAGTGGCTCGGCATGCAAATACCACTCGCCAATGTTCATGAATGTTCATTGGCCTTTTGAATAAGGCTTGGAGATGATTGGACTCTCAAGCGAGTTCCCATATGTAACGTCGTAGTGAAACGACTGAAGGGGAACTCTTATTTTCTCCTACAACTTCAGAATCCAACATCGTTGTACCTTTTTGTTTATAAACGGCGTTTGACTTACTTGCACTTTCTTAGTCTTTGCACATTCGCTTTGGGTCTGTAGTTCTGCGTGACCTTTCAACATGATTCAATAGTACGTTGTGAACGTGCATGCCAGAGCCTGTGCTACACAAGCTTTTGTGCTTAAAAAGTATACAAATTTTTATTTTCCGAAAAAAATGACTGATCGTTTCGCTAGATAAGACCCTTCTTCCTCGGCTGGGATCGTTTAGAGCCCTTTGAAGCTGCATTTAAACTACATTTTGGAAGTTCAAAATCGGGGGCACAATTGAAGTCCATTATATGAAGAAAAATCATGATATGCTTTCCTCAAAAAACATAATTTCTTCACGACTGAAGACATGAAAGACATGAACACCTTGGATGACAAGGGGGTGAGTAAATTATTTGTGAATTGTTGTTCTGGAAATGGACTTCTCCTTTAAGTTAATAAGTAAATAAGTATGGGCTCAGGCATGTACTTAAGTAAAAAGTACCCATTACTACTACATGTTTTAGTGTCACGCTTGTAACTGGACCTCACATCAGATTGAAACGTTAATACAAAATAACTTAAATTTAAAATTTGTTAACTAATAAATGTATCAAGAATAAACAACCACCATATAGAACTATATGGTTATTAGGGAAATAATACATTATGACACATAATAACAATTTATTGATTACTTAATCTATGAATCATATAGAATGTTCATTTGCTGCTGATGCAGTAATTATTAATAAATGGTTTAGTTCTTCATGAATTCTACATTAACTCATGATTATCTCTGCATTAGTTAAGCATGAATTAATGTATATTTGTGCACCCGTATTGTAAAGTGTTACCGTCTGCAGCCAGACCCTATTGGACCCTATTAATATGTTTATGGCTTATTGCGACTCAGATTGCTCTACTTTTTATGGAGGTAAAGAAGCAGCTATTGGTTAATTAAGGAAAATTGTGCCTAAATTGAACTTTTGTTGTGTCAAATGTGACTGCAGTTTTGGACATCACCATATTCGATATTTACATTAGCCACTGTCGCATGATTACAGGTCAGAGTCACAAATAGAGTACGAGCTTGACTTCAGTTGCACTTCATACAGTGTTTGATAATTGATTCATTTTGAACATTTTAATGCTTTTGTGATGTAATGGCTTTGAACAGAATTATTGTAGTCACTTAAGATGAGCAAATTATCTGTCTATTTACAAAGGTAAATCTTTATAGAAAATACTATAATGCAGTGAAAGCTTTTTTTTTTGGTGAAAAGAATCTCCTAAACATGTTCTTTGTTTTTTTTTCTTCTTGTCACTGTGACTGTGATACGAGTGGCAAGAGAGACAGCAATAAAAGCAATAAAAAATCTCATATGTAGAAAAAGTCACTGAATTTCTGAATGGTTTTCACAGTTTCTTTCTTTGCTTGGCTCTTTTGATCTACTCGTCATGGTTTAAGCCGTCACAGTGACAATCTTGGTGAAAAATGTCATATTATAGTAATAAAAGGTAAGTCAGATCTCAAAGTTTTATATGAATACATTAAAATTGTATTATCTCAAGATAAATTCCAGCACAATCCATTAATTCTGGAAAATCACTAAATTTCTGAACATGTACTGCATATATATGTCATGGTTTAAGCCATCACAATTACAAACTTGGTGAAAAATGTCATATGATATCAATAAAAAGTAAGTCAAACCTCAAAGCTTTATATAAATACATAAAAAAAAAAAAAAAAAAACGAGATTAACTTATTTTAAATGTCAGCATGAAACTCACAGTCTGGAAAATCACTGTATTTCACATATTCTACTTCTGTTTGATTATTTGCATGACTCTTTTCAACTACACGTCTCTGTTTGTTCCACTATGGTAAACATGATAAGAAAGCTCATGTAATAGCAATAAAAGACAAGTCAAATCTGAATGTTTTCTATGTGAATAAATCAACAAACTGAATAGCTTGTGTTAAAGCGTGGCATGAATCTTATATTCTGGAAAATCACTGTATTTCTGAACACGTTCTTCTCTTTTCCTTTCTTTGCATTACTCCTTCTGTCTACATGCCATGGTTTGAGCTGCCACAATGATTAATATGGTAAGAAAGATCATGTGACACTTGCAACATTTTATGTTATTATTCTAGAAAATCAGTGTATTTCGAAACTTTTTTTTTTCTCAGTTTCTTTCTTTGCACGACTCCTTACAATTACATGCCGTGGTTTGAGCGGTCACAATGGCGAACGTAGTAAGAAATGTCATGTGACAACATCAAAAACCTCTATCAGCTAGTGTTAAAGTGCAGCAAGAATCACTGTATTACTAAACATTCTTCTCTGTTTCTTTCTTTGCATGATTACGAAAAAAGAAGCTTTTTCAACTGTGCTATTAGTATACTTCTTTTAAACTAAAAATAGAAAAGTATACTTTTAGTCTACTTTTTATATAATTCTCAGAAATGGTCTTCATGTACTTCTCAGAAATAAACTTAAAATGACATTTGAGTATACTTGACTTATACTTAGAAAAAAGTCTAAATATATTTGAGCTGTACGTGTTTTCTTTGTTATACGGTAGGGGGCGCTATTACAGATCTTCTGTACAGAATTTCCAAAAAACACAATTCAAGAAGAAACCTAGGCAACATGCTTCCATGTGCAATCTAACAGGATCATCAGACATAAAACAGCATCAAAACTGTAACGTCATGGAATAAAATGTCGACCCATGAAGAGGTAATAATGACTGTCAAGCTTTGGGGTGTTGATCAAATCCATCTACATTTTGATTATCATTCTGCATCCAGTTCATTGTCTTTTCTCAGTTTTTTGTTCAAAATGTTGTTTATTGCTTTGTTTTTATTTATGAAACTTATCCACATTCAAGCGTTTAAGAATGCATGAAGCTAGAATAAAATGTTTTTGTTTACAAGCAGATGCCCTGATGTTTCTTTGTATGTTTTGTATGTTCAGGTAATCATGTAACAAAATATATACAAATTAATACCTAAATAGGGACATAGTAGTATACTTGAAGTATGATGTAACATTCACTTAAAGAAAACTTACGAGTACTACTTAACTAGTAGTTAAACTAGTAGATACTTCAAAGTGTACTAAAATACTTTTACAAGTATTTAATTAGTAAACTATCAATATACCTATATAAGTTCACTTTTAGTATAGTTGCAGTACAGGTTAAAAACTTGTGTACTCAAAGTTTACTACTGTTATACTTAAACTATAGTTAAAAGTATACTTTTATATACTAGAAAGTGGGACAATTTAGTCCCAAGGAGTATTGAAATAGTACACTTACGAGTATACTTTTAGTACACTAATATTTGTATACTTACTACATAAAGTATACTTGAACTTTACTTAAGTATACTTAATAAAATAAACGAAGTATACTTCTTTTTGGTAAGGGTCTTTCCAACATGCCACGTGAATATGGTAGATCACATGAAAATGCATCAAAATCGTTGCTTACCTTACTTTTGTTTGTTGGATTTTGAACTTTTGTTTGTGTTTCCAGAGCATCAACACAGAACGACACTTGCATCTGTTTGCTGTGAATGAATTGCAGTGGTTTTGAAGATCACGAGATTAAACATCTGCTGGAGGCGTAAATGAATTATAGATACATTTCTCCCTGCTTCCTGTGCATCAGTCTCTTTTGTCAGGAAAGTAATTGAGCATGCACACACAAATACAATTTGACCAAATCATGAGTAATTAATAGCGTTCACATGCAGAACAGCCCAGACCAAATGCACTTCAGCGTCAAATCATCCAAACAAACCAAACTCTGAAATTGCATGACCTTTGGTCCACACCAAAATAATTAGCAAAACTTGCCATAATTAGCAAAACTTGTTGAAGTCAGCAACTGCTGATGATGCAGAATTGCCTGTTTTGCCATTTCACAGCTCATTCACGGACGTGTGCTGCCCAAGTGCTGATCTGTACCAGTGTTAGGTTTAATAGTAAAACCAAACAATCCAAATTATGAATAAAACAGCGAAGATGGCACCTTCTCCTAAGTCATTACTTAGCTACAGTGGTAAACAGCTGCTGCTTGTGCTTATTGACAAATGTACCACAGTACGGAACCAAATTATAAAATGTGGAGACCATTGAGAGTGGAATCAAAATCAGTAAGCCCCCATAAACAAGTTGCTAATTTTTTGCCTTCTGTTTTCAATACGATCAATTCACAGATGCTGTAATTCTAAGCAGATTGGTTCATCACTCTAGTTTTTGCACTTTGAATAAGTTTGCATGTTTTACACTGTGTGTGTTGCCCAGTTGTGACAGTCTCAATTATGCTAATGGCCGCTACTTATCACTGACAATAATGCAGTTGATCTTTGCCAAGGCTTGTAAAACCTCTTGGCTGATGTCGCTGAATGCGACCATGAAAGCATTACTGAATACAGCTGGCCATTTCCACAATATATCCTCTTGTCCGTTATCTCTGCTGACAGCTGTACGCTCACAATTACTTCTGATGTGTTTAGAAACCTTTATCATTGCTGCTACAGAAAAGACAGTTACTTTACCACAGAAACCTCAAAAGTTTCCTTTTCCCACAGAAATGTGCTTTCAGAATAAGAAAGCCTTCCCCAGAGACACGGCTCGCCACCGTACGCCTAACAATTCAGCTCACAAGCATTACGAATTTCAAAGTTACATTCTTAGAAATGTGTTGTGTAGTTTGGTACTAAAGATGAATGTTTGCCTTGCCTTTTGCTAATACTGCCACCACCACCTCCTATGTATAGAGACATTTATTTATATAAAGATTTTTCGTTTTTTAGATTTTAAATTAAAATACAAAATAAAAATCAGTCAGATGGGAGAACTATGTTTTTCTTTTTAGTTTTTAACTTTTTTTCTAAACATTGTGCATCTCTTGTTCTTCGGTCCTTTTTTGTTCAAATAGAGAAATTCATTTAAAAAATGGAAAAATGTTCTCTCAAAATCAAATGAAATGTTATTTTGCATAAAGAAAATTAAACCTATTTTGCTTTGTGACAAAAACTCTTAATAGTCCTAATTATGTCACATATGAATATTTCATTTTTATGAGGTAATGTTTTTAAATGTCATGGTCCAAAAAAAAAAAAATGATATGATAAAAAAAGATTAAAATGAAAGATTTTCTTTCTTTTGATTTTGAGGTGAAATATGTTGTGTGAAATATATGTTCTCCACAATATTTAATGAGAATTACCTTTTACAGGAATGGTTCACCTAAAAATGAAAAGTTCCTGAAATTGTACTAAACCTTAGGTCATATAAGAGTTTGTTTTCTCATCAGATATGCAGAAATGCAGCATTCTATTGTTTGATCACCAATGGAGCCTCTGCAGTGAATGGGTGCTGTCAGAATGAGTCCAAACAGCTGATAAAAACATCACAGTAATCCACAAGTAATCCACACCATTCCAGTCCATCAATTAACGACTTGTGAGCAGAAAAAAATGTGTGTTTTTAGGAAAAAAAATCTATTGTTAAGGCTTTTTTAACTTCGTAAGTCATCTCATCTGAATCAGTAGAGAAATATGCACAAATCAACCATCGTTTACAAGTGAAAACAGTTCTAAATAAATACGTTGGTAGATTTTGATGTGAGAGTCTTTTTCACTGGGGGAAGTTTTATTATAGATAGATTATAGACTGGTATATTAACAAGACGTGATGGTTTAAATTTAAAATGCATTAATGACAGGTTTGTTTCAACACGTAGATTTTCACAAGATATTAATTAATAGACTGGAGTCATGTGGATTATTTTTGGATTACTTATCAGTTGTTTGGACTCTCATTCTGACGGCACCCATTCACTGCTAATAAAAACAACACAATAATAAATAAGAAATCCACACTCTCCTTTTTTATTGCTGAAGAGTGTTGAATTTTTCTTCTCCTGATACAGATATGAATTTACTTTTCCTTCAACATGAGGCTCATTAATTTCACTTTTTGGTGTATATGGGCTTTTACATTTGCTAGAAATTGAACTTTTTATATTAACAACATTTTTGTGACGTTTTTATCAGCTGTTTGGACTCTCATTCTGACGGCACCCATTCACTGCAGAGGATCCATTGTTCAAGTGATGCAAAGCTACATTGCTCTAAATCCATTCTGATGAAGAAAGAAACTCATCTGCATCTTGGACAACCTGAGGGTGAGCACATTTTCAACACATTTTAATTTTTGGGTGAACTATTTCTTTAAGAGTTAAAGCCATAGTTCAGCAACTGAGTGAAAAATCATTAAAACATCCCAATCTAGAGGGTGCTGAAGACGCACCGTAAGGCCCACACCAAGCACAGTGGGGCTGGGAAACTTCCCTTTCATCTACCCTAGACACCCTCCTCTCATTCAGCAGACCGGCAGTACAGTCAGCACTTTGAGCCCCTCACTGAGCTGCAGTTCAGAGAGCGAGACAGATTCCACCGCCACGAGCCGCATACTGTGAGCAAACCTAAGAAAGAAAGCCAGCTAAGCTTATGCTTTCTGAAGCTCTGGTAAGGAGTGCTGATGCGCTGCTGCTCATTAATTGAGTTTGCGCTGTGATATATAAGTCATGGCAGTGTGCTTCAGCAGGGGCTTAACAGTGAACACACAGAGCTTCTGAACTGAGCTGGTTAAGGATGGAGACAGAGGCTGCGGATGGTGTTATGCAGCCGTATTCGCTATAAGGTCATTAGATTTTGTTCGATTCTTCAAAGAGGGTAGATGCTAACAGGGCAGACGTTGACACGAGATAAGATAAGCCCTCTGATTTCAAACTCTCAAGCTTTTTTGAGTAGAAATTATTAATGAAAAGCCTTTCTCAATGAGATTAAAGAAATAGAAAGTGAAGAGTATCTATATATTAGCTATCATTTATTTATTACTTAAAGCTACAAGTGGCACCAAATGAAACTGAAAAAAGCAGCAACTGTTGTGTGTGACACGGTGAGGCTCAAAATTTAATTAGTGTGGTCATGTAGCTCTGTTAGCTCTTGCTGGAACTGTAGATGTTGTAGGGGTGCGCGGGGCACAAACTAACATACAAACTGTCTGTCTATATTTAACTTTCAGCCACTATTTTCACTATGTCTGTAATATCTTCACATCATCACATTTTAAATGTGCTTAAAGGAGAAGTCCACTTTCAGAACAGCAATTTACAGATAATGTACTCGCCCCCTTGTCATTCAAGATGTAAACATTTCAGCATTTTTCTCCATATAATGGACTGATATGGTGCCCTGAGTTTGAACTTCCAAAATACAGTTTAAATGCGGCTCCAATCGATCCCAAATGCGGTTGTAAACGATCCCAGCTGAGTAAGAAGGGTCTTATCTAGCAAAACGATCGGTTATTTTCATTTAAAAAAAAATACAATTTAAATACTTTTTAATCTCAAACGCTCGTCTTGCTCTACCTGAACTCTGTGTATTCTGGCTCAAGACAGTTAGGGTATGTTGAAAAACTCCAATCGTATTTTCTCTCTCAACTTCAAAAATCATTCCAAAATCATCCTGCATCACTGCAGAAGTTCCGAACCAGTCTTTGCAAAGTGAACATGCAACGAAGATCAAACACCCTTAACAAAAAAAGTAAAACAGCGATATAGGATGATTTTGAAGTTGAGGGAGAGCATGAGATGGGAGTTTTTCGACATACCCTAACTGTCTTCAGCCAGAATACACAGAGTTCAGGGAGAGCAAGAAAAGACAAGCGTTTGACATTAAGAAGTATATAAACTGTATTATTTTTTATGAAAATAACCAATCGTTTCACTAGATAAGACTCTTTTTACTTGACTAAGGTTTACAACCACATTTGGGATCGGTTGAAACTTGGAGCACCATATCAGTCCATTATATGGAGAAAACTGAAATGTTTTCCTTCAAAAACATAATTTATTTACGACTGAAGAAAGAAAGACATGAACATCTTGGATGACAAAGGGGTGAGTACATTATCTGTAAATTGTTGTTCTGGAAATGGACTTCTTTAAGTTTTTAAAACAGTCTTTAGTTCAACTGATTGCATTTCATGTAAATTGAAACTATAATATATTTTCATGCAATTGTAAATAACATGCAACATTTTATATAAAGAAATGATTAGCTTCCTAACATTATGTCTAATGATGCTTTCAGCAGTGAAAAAAAAACATTCAGTACCCATACAGGATAAAATAATCTCAAGCAAGTAAAAACAAATAAATGAACAACTGTGTTTATATGTGAAATGCATATTGGTTCAAGACCCAAATTTTCCAATTATCTCTTGTGTGGCTTAACCTAATTTAATTATTTTTAGAAAGTTACTGGGAGCAATCTAATATTGCTTAGTTTTTGCTTAATTAACTCAATTCCATTTGGGCTTCTGTGAAAATGGAAGAGCTGGAAATAACTTTCTTTGTTAATTGCCTTGTGATTGTTTTCGTCAAAAGCAAACAACACTATGATAATCGTTTAACAGTCATCTAGCGCGTTGTACTGGTTATTGTACAACAGTGACTCAGATAAGGTCAATCTCAAATGTCAAGATTATAAGCAACACTTATAAAATATTAAATTATAGTCTTTACAGTAAATTCAGAACATGGTGGTAATTAACCCCAACTGCACATTTTGAAAGGTAACAGGTCAACAGTATTAGCAGTGAAAACCATTTTATTTCCGTAAAATCATACTTAAAAGAAATACTGGCTTCAGTTCTTTGTTTGCAATGACATTCAACACTGTATTTAATGTTAAATCACAATAGGAACCAGAATAAGATTTATTGCCAAGTATGATTTCAAACACAAGTAATTAGTCTTGGTGACAGAAGCTCCCAGTGCACATAAGATAAGCAAACATCGCCATTATTGTTAATCATAAAAAGTATTTAAATTGGAAAGGCTGTACAAGGATTGTGTTGTGTTGGGGTCAAATTTTCCAAAAATCAGCAATAGAGTCAGGTTAAAAAAACAAACAAACAAACAAAACAACCAACCAACCAAATGAATAAAAAACAGAAAACGCTTATTGTAGCTTGCCAAACACTAAAATCCATGAGAACTTCACTTTGTCTTCTGAATCATCCAAGTAAAATTCACAGTTTTTTTTAGCTGGTTGAGTTTCACAGTCAAAATTCCTTTTTTGGATCTCAGACTGTTACAGCACTGAGAAGAAGTGTGAGAAACCTATTTTATTTTTGCAAGGTTTTGAGACCCAGACATAACAAAAAGCATTTTGTTCGGTGTGTATGTATATGTGTGTGGTAATTTTCTGTACAGCTAAATTTGAACATAAAAAATATGTGGATCAAATTGACCACTCACACAGTAAGAAATAACACAATGCAATTAGAAGGAATTCTTAAATTCTCATTTAATATAATGTTTATTATTATTAAAACGGACCTTTTGAAGTTAGCCAACAACTAAACAGTCAACTACTCATATCATCCTTAGCACTGTGCTGGTGATTTTCATTGTAAAAACATTTTCTTCTTGAAATGTAAAAATACTTATAAATAAATCAAGCTTATTACACTAAAAAACGCTCCCCTCCCTACGACAAAATAATCCAGCGCGGGCACTTTAACCCAGCAGTTGGGCTACAGTCGGAGCGCGGGCTTTTCATTCTCCTCAGGAGAGAGCGAGTCCACAGCGCCACCGATTTAGTGAACATCAGTGAAATTAAGGTTTGTATAGATTTTATTCCATCTATAAAGTCTTTATTGTGCTGTAAATGATTTTATTTTACGTAACGCAACATACAGACGAGATGTCAGTCAGCTAAATGCATTAGCAATGGTTGTTTCCCATGAATGGAACCGCTTTGCAAGGCGTTATAATACTGTTTCTAATTACTTCTGTTAATACTGTTTCTAATTAATATTGTTATTACTGTTTCTAATTGTTATAATACTGTTTCTAATTAATTCGGATGTTAAAATATGTTCTCGAAACTTTGTACTGTTTGTTTATAGACAGGTTATGAAGTCAGTCATTGCATCTTTCAGCTATGAGTGAAACGCGAGGCGGCGGCTGTCTGAAGTTCGCCGTTTCCCGGGAAATAGCAGCCGGCTCAGATTTCACCGGCACACCGGCACAAGAATCGGCACTATTTTGTTAAAAAGGATAACAGAGAATCGTTTCATACACTTGAATTAAAATATGACTTTTAAATGTTATATTTTTATTTCTAAAATGGTTGTTAAATAAGCTTAAATGTATGCAAAGTTGAAAACTATGCTGCATAATTCAAATTCTTATTTTGGTTCATTTTAAGAGCCAGCAATAGTAAGTTTCATTCAATATTTGAGTTAATTAAAACAACTCAGCGTGCTGGGTCAAAGATTTACCAAATGTTTTCCCAAAAACATCGTTAGCTAACTATGGTGGTTAGGTCCATTGAACTCTATTGGTAACGACCATTAGATGTCCATTTCATCCACTAGAACGCCATGTAAATTTTCTTGCACAAACACATTGATTCACTACAGAAGGTCTTTATTAACCCCCTGGAGCTGTATGGAGTACTTTTTATAATGGATTTATGCACTTATTTGGACTTCAGAATCTCAACAGCCATTCACTACCATTATAAATCTTGGAAGAGCCATTTTTTGATATACCTCTTAATGTATTTGCCTGAAAGACGAAAACCATATATACCCAGGATGGCTTGAGAGCGAGTAAATTATGGGGTAATTTTTATTTTTGGGTGAACTATCCCTTTAATGTCTCTGTGTGGTCATAAAGGCTCTAATCTGTGGTGTAACGGCAAGTAAAAGCTGATTTTACTTCCTTCAGCGGAAGCTTCTTCTTCAACATGGCAGAACAGACAGCATCACATTATTATTCTAGTTCATGTGAACTGTCTGATATTCCACAGGCAGGAGCTTTGAGGGTAATTTGCCAATGGGCAAAACAAGAGAACTGCTGTATCGAACGATTACTACTTTAGTCATGTAAACAAGCCGGTCAATGGAGTACCGCCATTGAGAACTCTTAAGCCCATGCTTTGAACCGTAAACCACAGGGCCTGGAGCAGAAAGCCAGCGCAGACGATACAGAGGAAGGCTGTGACTGGAGACTTGTAGGGCATGTTTCTGCCTAAATATCTAAAAAGGAGCTTTTGTTTGCCAATACTAAACCCAGATTAGACGCTGCAATCGGCTAGCCTCCAAGTTAGCCTTTCAAGAAACTCTCAGAATGACAATTTATCTCTTGGGCTGAGAAGACCTTCCTCTGAACCAGATGATGTGGTTTCTGCATGAAAAGAGAAAAATTAGCAACAGTTTCAAGGCTGGTTTACAATGCCTCTGTGACAAAAAAGAAGGCCAATTGGATGAGCTTTTTAGGCCTCAGAATTGAATCAGAATTCAATCTCCTTATTAAAAAGAATATTCTTAGATAAATCAAGGGATTATTTTGAGAATCCATGGAAATACATCAATATTAACTATGAACTCGACAAGATCAATATAAATTAAATACTTGGGATGAAAAAAAATTCGAACTGAAAATCAATAAAAACAGCTTTGTTTGTAAGCTTCTTTCTGAGGACTGGAAAAATAATACAGTCTGTTTCCTCTACACAGAATTTCAAATGCTGGGATGTTTGTTGAACTGGGTCCAGACATTACCTGCTATTAATTTATTATTTATGATTCATTTTCAATGTCTTGGCATTTGCTTTGTGTTGGAATCTTCAACATCTTGATCTCCTGTGGTCTTTTTTCTCAGCTCTGCACATTTACATATTCACTTCTTTTGTTTTCTCACTGCTATCTTGTCTCGTGTGTAAAGATGATGCCAAAGTCTTGATTTGTATCCATGGAAACCTCTAGCCAGTGGTGATGTTCAACATGAGTTCTACCATTACGCTACTGTCCATCTCACAAAAAAAAAATACTTTTTTTTTTTTTTTGCATCTTATCAAATTAGTGCATTGTGCTTCAGTACATTGTGTGAAATTATTTTCAGAATTTACACTGACAAAGTGAACCTTCCAAATCAACAGCATTAGTAAGACCATAGAAAAATGCTGGATTTTCCATATGTTGTCCAAATCAAATGAAAACCCCCAGTTTCATCAAATCAAACGTTGTTTTCTCAGTTAGCTTTGAGGTCATCTACTGTATATACTTTGGGGTATATATTCTAGGTTCAATATAATATTTAAGTTGGCAAAAGTAACCTTGAAGAAAGAGTTTATCCAAAAACGAAACTTTTCTGGAACTTTACTCACCCTCAGGTCATGCAAGATGTAGATGAGTTCATGAGAACAGATTTGGAGAAATTTATCATTACACCACTTGCTCACCAGTGGATCCTGTACAGTGAATGGGTGCTGTCAGAATGAGAGTCCAAACAGCTGATAAAAACCACAGTAATCCACAAGTAATCCACACCACTCCAGTACATCAGTTAACAACTTGTGAAGTGAAAAGCTATAAATATATATATAATTAACAACACTTTAGTTCAGGGACCAGTTCTCACTATTAACTACTTGCTTATTAGCATGCATATAGCACATATTAATTTCTTATTCTCCATGACCATATTTTAGATCCCTTAATCCTACCTCATACCTAAAATAATAACTACCTGACTAACCATCAATAAGCAGCAATTTAGAGGTTTACTGAAGCAAACGTTATAATTGAGAATTGGTCCGCAAACTAAAGTGTGACCTTAATAATCTATACTATCGCTTCCTCCAGTGAAATAAATAAATTTGTAAATAAATAAATAAAGGTTTTTATTAAATTATTATTCTATAACATCTTGTCTATCATCTCTGAAAATATCTTGGCAAAATTAACTTGTTTATTGCAGAAAAATAGCGATTATTGCAACAAACAGAAATGAGTGTCTTTCTCTCATGTTAAGAACATGCTGCGGAGGTGCTTTCCCTTAACACCACAAAAACAGTTAACCTAATCAAAATAAACAACATAACATATTTAATAAAGGTGTATCAATGCACAGTCCCCGCCAGTCGTGTGTAAACTACGGCACACAAAGTTTTTTATTTATTTATTTTTTAATATGGTGAGATGGCGGAGCGCAACAACGTAGTCTACTGTAGCTGCTCACTTAAATGATCTTACTCATCTCAATCTGCTCAGTCTTGGTGATGTCAGTGCCCTAAACCATGTTATAATGGACTATTTCACATCCAGAGATGAAGGATCAGATGATAAAGTTACTAAAGAGGAGGAGTCCAATGACAGTCTGTTATGCGCACAGTGTGCGAACAGTTGCGCTGCACTTGCTTTTTTTTTTTTTTAAATGTAAACTACAAGGTACAATATTCGTGCTATCTAAACATACAAGGGGTGATCAAAAGCTCAGAAACTATGCTCATGATAAACAATGGAAAATAGACGTTTTTCTGTTTGCGTAATGATGCAGTGTAGCGCTCCTGATTTGACAGACAGCTCTCGTTAAACCTGTTAAGTGAAAGTAAAGCCGTCTCACTTTAAACCTGTTTTTCGCCAAATTCCATTCCTGAAAATCATAGCTACGTTCAAGTTATGGACAAAATAAAAACAGCTTTGGAAAGGGCCAGCATATCAAAAAAGGTCAAATTTCCCCATGTTATGGGTTTTCCTATCGCATCACATTTGATTTCTATGCATATTTCTCACCTGATTCAGACAAGATGACTTCACTAGAGAAAATAACTAGAGGACTTGTATTTTAGCTGGAATCCGTGGTTTAAAGTTAAAAATCTTTTAATGATGGATTTATTACTAACAGCCTTGTGGATTATTGTGATGTTTTTATCAGCTCTTTGGGCTCTCATTCTGACGGCACCCATTGACTGCAGAGACTGTTCCAAAGAAAACACAAACTAATTTACATCTTGCATGGCTTGAGTATATGTTCAGTGAACTGTTGCTTTAAAATTTACATTCTTGCTTTCATTCAAAATGACTTATATTGTAATCAGTGTACATACAATTTTTAATCAGTTTATACTTTCCCTGGGAATCAAACCCATGATTTTGTCATTACTAGCACTATGCTCTATTGTTTGAGCTACAGTCGTCATGAATATCTTCAGTTAGTTTCTGTTTCAGGGATTTTTAGTTTGTATTCTTTAGTTCCTGTGTTCCTTTGTTTGATTTTCCTGCCACTGCTTATTCTCTATAGTTCTTTTAGTTCAGCTGTGTGTCACTAATTGCTTTCATTTGCTATTTACTTTAGGTTCTCCATTTCTACCTACAGTTGTCAGTTGTTGCTTGTGTTCTACACACTCTCGCATTCTGTCCAACCTGTCTATGTGGATTATATTATTAAACTGACTGTGGGTCAGAAACCCTCTTATTCATTTTTGAAACCTGTTTGGTGTGACAGCAGTAAGGCTAAAACTTTTCCTACTGGAAAAAAGAACAAAAGTTCTGATGTCTCATCTTGTATTCGAGGGCATGAACAATTTTTTTTTTGTCCAATCAAATGCTCTCTAGAATGACAATATCCCACCCATTAAGACTACTTGTCATAACTAGCAATAGCAAGTAGAAAATCCTGGTTCCTGATTGTGACATACATTAAAGCCTAATAGCTATAGATGAGCTCAATATCCTGCCCAAGCATCCAATAGACAGACAAGCAACTCAAAAAAGAAAGGCACACTTGTCAAGCAATTTTATGGGGCCTTTAAAAAAAAAAAAAATTGCATTCATATACTAGATCATCAGATGCAAAAGACTATACTGCACCGTATAATTTTACATCTGAAATTAACCTTCTAGAACATTCTGTATGAACCTGCTCTAATTTCACTGCAGTAATCAACGTCTTAAGGATCTTTGCCCATTAACATTATATAATGACACTGACCACATTTGCATAAAATTACAGAGAGGCTTCAGTTTATTAATGAGCTTCTTTTCTGCACTTCTGATCTTTTATTTTAAGCTAAGAAAGTTGATGAAAGATAGTATGTTAAAAATATACTGATACTCGTATTGATCTCAGTGGGGTAGTTCAGGAAAACTGTTATTGTTTATGGACTAATGGGTTTGTCTCACACACAACTAGCATCTGGGGTAAACTTTAAAGGCGTTTTTTCACTCGTTAGAAGGATATTTGTGCTTTTCTGTCCCCATAAAATGTACCCACAAACCTCTAAATGATTAAGAGATAGTATTTCTTGTAAAGGTGAGGTGTAAACGCAAAAACGCAAAAATGTGTGTATGCTTCAGAATGCTTGAGTGACTGTTTACCCGTGAGATGGCTTTGTTTTTCCTGCTTGAGATGTTGAATGTCTCAAACAAATCAAAGAAAAGAAATTCAATAAACTTAAGTCTCACTTCAGCGTTTAATCAAATCGAAGGCATTCACACCCTAGCATGAAAACAAAATGAAATGCTGAAACCTACAAGCATTTCCAGAAATATATACACAGAGCAAACGGCTCTGTCACACTCGATTTTTAATGAACACGTACTGATTTTTCAGAAGCAGACAGTTCAGAGACAGTGTCGGTAAACATAAAGCGTTTTTAAAGAGATAGTTCACCTAAAAATTCAAATCCTGTCATCATTTATTCATCCTCATTGTGTACCAAACCCAAAACACAGATAAAGACATTATGAAGAACTGTTTTTGGAAATTAGCGAGGTCCAAAACATCTTTTGTGTTCCACAGACAAAACAGAAGAAAGGAGAAAGTCTGATATGTCTGGAATGATGATGAGGTGAGTAAATAATGACAGAATTTTCATTTTTGGGTGACTTATTCCATTAAAAGGTTATTTACGGTTTCAAACAATCCAGCTTTTGATATCCTTTCACTAATCAGTTGGAATCTGTGCCCATCATGCATTTGCTGTGAATTGATACTATCACAACATTTTTTTTTTGACATAATTCCTCAGAAAAAGTCTTGGAAAAAGTTTTGATCAATTAAACCGCTTTCAGCTAGCAGGATTAGGCCACGCTCCTTCCAAGCCCACACCTCATTAAATCCGAATTGGATTTCTTTTATTTTGCCTTCGGAGCTCATTCACATTCACACCAGGTGATAAACCGCTACACTCTCTCATTTAACAGACTACATGTGCTAACCACACACATTTGTACTAAAGTAACAGGTTACATGCACTCACATGCACTTTCACCAGAAGAAAAATTCTCAGTATTCTGTCCTCTACTGAGTGCTGGAGCCATTACAGACAGAGATTATTTAGAAAGAAACACAGCTGTTCTTGGTCAATGTACTGAGCAGAGATACAAAGCCTTTAATTCAAAATGGCTTCATCTGATATAATTATTCAGTCCAATAAAACAACAAGCATTTTCTGTTCCAGTTTAGCACGAGAAGATTGTGATGTTTAGTTGATGGTCGTCTAACTATGGGAGGTCGGTAATAGTCATCGCCCTAAGCAAAATTTATTTAAACCTCACTAACCCCTCCACGCCTCCATATCGACATCTTCTATAGATTCGGTGAGAATCATCTAATCGGTTTCACTGCTTGCCTACGAGGCATTTTAATTACACTATTTGTTTTTGTTCGACAAATGAAATGGATGAAATTTGAGGACTCAGACTGCATAGTCTGCACTGTGATCAAACAGGAAACAGAAGACAGAATTCACACGTACTTTTGACAGATATGAAAATTGTAATAGGCACAACATAAATATAAAAGGTTTACTTTTGAAAGGCCATTTTTATAGACACCTTTAAAGGAGAAGTCCACTTCCAGAACATAAATTTACAGATAATGTACTCACCCCCTTGTCATCCAAGATGCTTGTGTCTTTCTTTCTTCAGTCGTAAAGAAATGATGTTTTTTGAGGAAAACATTTCAGGATTTTTCTCCATATAATGGACTGATATGGTGCCCTGTGTTTGAACTTCCAAAATGCAGTTTAAATGCAGCTTCAAACAATCCCAAATACGGTTGTAAATGATCCCAACTGAGGAAGAAGGGTCTTATAGCAAAACGATTGGTTATTTTCATTAAAAAACAGTGTTTTAGTATTGCCACGCCCCTTACCAAAGCAGCAAGTTCCATCAGCTCCATTATAGTTAAGGATATCTTAAGGTATAGTTGATGCTACAGTAGTGTTGGGTCCTATCGTCAGCCTGCGGAATCACAGATACAAGATATTATCGTGCTAATTTATTTAATTATTTTCATACTTAGTTTCATTGCCCGAAACCAGCTCCAGCATATAATGTTTTTAATATGACTTACTTTGTATTTAACATGACAACAATTGAATTAAAACATTGTAAGTTACTAATTACAGTATAATGCTGTAAATGTTCTTAGTTATTCAAAAAGCAGCTACAGAAAATGAGCAAAGAATATTAACATTATCAAAGAACATTATCAGTGATTAGCCTAGCCTAGTCTAGTGCAAGTTTATGCATTTTAAAACAAACACTTGCGTTGAATGCGATTAATAAATCTCTTACCACACACTGCACACATCTGCTGCGCATTACGCTCCGACACGGCCACCAAGCTGATCACGGCCACTCTAGTCGATGCTTGTGTTTACACCAGTCCTGCCTCGGCAAGTGTTTCAACGCCCTATACTGCACATGTCTGCGGCGCATTACTGCTCTGACGCCGCCACCGGAGCTGATTGAGGCCACTCTAGTCAATGCTTGTGTTTATTGAAGCGTGCCAAAAGCATCTCTCCATGCTGCATCGCTAAGTTAGGCTAATCCCCCACCTCATCCCAACCATTCGAATTTCCGTAGGCGGGATTTATTTTAATGATATTTTAATGGGCCACATTGTGAAATCATAACACCCACAAAAAAACAACACTGTAGTCCAAAGGAGCCGTTCGTTGTAGTTGAAAAAAAGCAAAATATTTTGTAAAAGCAAAATATTTCCCTTTGGAGTGGACTTTGAGATTTGTAACTCTGTAGATCTTTTTCATGCCCAAACATACACACCACACACTGACTAAAATTCAAAAAGTGAAAAAGCATAATAGCACCCCTTTAATTTGTGTTTGCAGCTGACATCAAAACAACTTTAAGACAAAACAAGCATTTATGTACTTGGACTAAGTTAGTTTGCAGAGACATAAAGCTACAGAGATACAGCATAGCCCTGGTGAGAACTTATTCAGTAAATCAATAAGGATCTTCTGTTAAACAGTATAGTGCACACACACATAAAGCACACATTAACACAATGACCACCTCACAAACCGGTGAACACAATGACTGGGTGAACAGTGGCATCACTCTCAGACCTCTATGTGATGGTCTTAATAGATTTTTTTTTTTAAATGGTCAGTTGAGCAGATAAAGTCATTCATCACATCCTGATAGAGACAAGCTTCACCTTGAAGGCACTGTGGAGACAGACAGGGCTAGGATTGATAGCACAAAATCATTTCCAGGTGCTTTTCAGGCTCACTCTAGTGTGAAACTAGCGCTAAACCCTGTGACCTGACCCAGAGCGGGGCAAAGTGGCACAAACGTAGAGATTGTAATTCCCAGCCTCCTGTAGTTCACAAGCACAGATTTGTTATAAAATAACAGATTTGATTCATCTCAGTTTGATGAATAAATTTAATTCTCAATCTAACAAAGACATCACCCTTATGCCAGCTAACAAAAATATGACCCTGGCTGTGAAAACCCAGCTAAAGTCATTTTTTTTGTGATTCACTGTTTTCTACGTAAAATCATCTTTCATAAGGTAAAGAACATTCTGTGAAAATATAACCTTCATATCTTTCATACTGACCATGTCAAAAATCAAAGCATAATGAAATTAATGAATGGAATCAAACTTTGATGTTGTTATCTCATAATTAGATTTTGAAACTTCAGTCTGGATTTCACAGACAGGGTCACAAATATGTTCTTATAATACTCTAATACTGAGCTAGAGCAATGAAAACAACATTTTTGAATGTTCCAGTTCAAATGGCCAGTTTTTAAAAATAAATAAATAAATTTGATTGATTTATTGATTGATTATGATTGTTATGCAAACAGCGAACATTCCATTTTAGCATTTTGCAAACATTATAAAAAATATTTTTCAAAGGACTGGTAAGCGATTCATTTTTTAAAAATGTAATTAATGATTTTTTAAAAATCTAATTAATGAATAAAACTAATTATATATGATGTGGTGATTAATCAATCTGATTAATCGCAATTTAATCACACATCAATTTTGCCTGAGAAATTACTACCAAAAGATAATTTAAAGTTATGGTTGTGTAAAGCATCATACAGACATTACAAAAAGTAGCTTTTATTGTTTGATTCAGCATAAAATTTATTACATATACTCTATTGGATCATGAGGGTGAGTAAATGATGACAAAATTTTCATTTTTGTGTGGGTGAACTATACTTTTAATATTTATTATTATTATTCCTATGGCAATCTGAAATGATTTCTTTAATGAAATTATACTATAAATAATAAACAAAAACTGCCAATAGGTGCTGGTAAATGTTTTAATGATTAAGTCATAGAGTCATTTATTCATTAATTTGATTCATTCAAATGGCTGATTCATTTAGAAGTGAAGTAAATGGTTCTCTTTATGAATGGTCCATTGGTTCATTAGGTTTGTTCGACTTGAAACAGATTATCACCATCAGGCCGATTGGTGTGTGACATCGAAGTACCATGAGAGTGATTAGAAAGAAGACGACTCTGCATGCTTTTGAATCGCTCTCGCAGTACTTTGATGTCGTACACCGATCGGTCTGTGCAATGCCGCTTTAAATTCAATGAGCCTAATGGTACATCCATTTGTTCAAAACATGGATTAAGAAATTAAACGCAGGTGTGTGTTGCTCTGAGACTAACAATTCTGCTTTGTCTTTATATTTTCGTTGGTAAAATTGAGCAAAAACATTTTCCACAAGTTGATATGATTCTTTAGGGTCTTAATGAAAGTCTATAATATACTTTGGTTAAAAATGCTCAATGGTTGTGTAAAACAACACCCTTTTTACCTTGCCAAAATCAGCTCTGCAAAAATCATCCCATTCTGGTCGAGGCTGCTTTAAATGTTAATGAGCTCTGCTCGCCCCACCCCTCTCTTCTCTCTGTGGAGTGACGAGCCTGTTTATTTTAGCCACATTTAGCCGCGTTTAGCCAGTAAACTTGCTAACTAGCACGTTATTAGGAAAGGTGACTGCAGAGATTCATAAAAAAAACCCTTTAAACTCACTTCTGCTGTAGGTGAAGCTGGATCACGAATGATTTGTGCGAACATAGACGCATTTATGTAGATCGGGAGGCACATTCCCTTCAAAAACAAATGTAATCCACTGCATCTTCAGCAGCTCAGATGTCTGGAGTAAATGACGACCACTATGTTCATTATTACATCCAGCAACACAACACCTCAATTGCTCAATCAGATATTTTCTTGCCTAACTTACATCTCTGCTCCAGCATCGAAACAATGGAGGTTGGACTGTTACAGCTGATCTGATGTAAGACGCTCATGTCATCAACTATCGTGGGAGCAGCCTCTGTGGGTGTGACGGCACACCGACAGGCATCTGAGAATGGCTCGATTTGAAAAAGGGGATATTATTTTTACAGATTCAATTAAAACCACTGCATGGATTTTTATCATTATAGGGTAGACTTGTACATACACTGCCAACACACATTAATGTTCAAACAACATGAAAAAGTGAACTTTGCAACCGATGATCCCTTTAACGAATGCCGTATAAATTACGCTTTTGTGCAAATGTTTTGAGAACATTATTAAAGAACAGGTAATTCAGAATCAACATTCTATTAATGTTATTAGAAAAAGAGCCAGAATGTAAGCCAAAGTTCTGAGAATTTTGCTGTTAGCTGGACTTTTTAAACCTAATGAGCTCCTTATCTAGAAAATATGTTCCATAAGATAGAAACAGTATGTTTAGAAACTGTTACTGTTTAGGAACAGTATGCTGCCTTACATTAACCCTTTTTTTAGAAAAAAAAAAGTTTTGTGAAAAATTTTGTAAAATACTCAAACGTATCATTAAATACAAGCTGTCTAGTATGTGCTGTATTTGTTATTGTAACGGTGCGAGGGAGGATGCGTGAAGTGGGTAGATCCAAATGCAAAGCTTTCTTTACTTTGGACAAAGACATGGTCACAAACAGGCAGGGTCGAACAATGGCAAACAGGTATATATGGACAGACACACAAGAGTAATCCGTGGGGCAGGCGATGGTCGATAAACGGCGAACGTAATCCACGGGGCTATAGGCAAAAGGGTATTCCGAAAAACAAGCGAGATATCCACAGGGCAGGCAGTGAAACAGACAAAACGAGATAACTAGGTGAGAATACAAAAACACATGAAACTAGGAAACTGGCTCTGTAAAGGTTGCTAACACTAGCAGAGTGCTAAACACAACATACACAATACAATCCAATACTCAGCGACATGCAAGAGGAAGTTAGAAGCTTATATAGAGTGTCTGATTGGGTACAGGTGTGTGCATGTAATCAGCGCAAAGGATGATGGGAAAATGTTAGTGAGATGCACAGGCGACCTCTGGTGGCAGGCAGACCGGACGGGATTCATGACAGTTATGCTTACTAGTGCATCACACCTTTAACTTAGCAACATGCTAAAAACAAACTCTAGTCAGCAATAGCAATACTCCCAAATTTGTCTGAAATTCTGTGATGTATGTGTTTACTGGTCCGTATACACCTCTTTTCATGCAGTAAATTGTTTGTCATGTCACTCATGCAGGCCACGTACGTAGCTCTATATTGTATCTACACAAGCCACATTGTTGTTCCACAGTTAATTTTGAGATTCCATTTTACTCACGATGTTTCCTTTAAAGGCAGTTATGTAGACATACATAAAGTTCTTTGGTTTTGAAACAGAGCTCAGATTAATCAATTAATAGTCAAATAATGTGTTTCAGGAGTCACACTGACTGTTCCATTGGCAATAAAGCTATATTTACTGGCTCACATCAAGGGAGAGGTTTTATCAGAGATATGGAATAGCATTGTAAAATCCTGAGTGCTGCAGCTTTTTACTTAAGTCCATATCTCTGTACTTTCACTGTTTACACCAAAGATTCCAGCACTGTGAAAACCTTCAATTCTGCAGCCTCATTAGCAGCAACCTGCTGGATGATCTCCAATCAAAGTCAGGTTAGATCCATGCAGCATATTGCCTGTAATCCATCCAATTTGTTCTGGAGCGTAACAGGAGAGGGACTGCGTGGAGGGTACCAAAGAGTGTTTGGAGCTGCTGCACGTTGTTGACTGACTTTCATATTGTCCTGATGCTGATAAGGAGCTTAAACTGTCTCCATCAGCACTCCAGACGATCATTCAAATCTGACAACACAACACATACACAAAGACTCGCCTGCGCCTGGCTGCACTTTAGAGGAAACAATGATGATGTAAAAGGCAAAGGGATGTATTGCAAGGCCTTGTGCACATTCTGAAATCACAGGGGATGAATCCTGCTGTTCACTTTCTCTTCATCAGACGAAACAATTTTTTTTTTCCAGATCGGTGTAGAAACTCTCACAAATGTTGAGGGTGAATTAAAGGGATAGTGCACCTAAAAATGAAAAATTACCCCTGATTTACTCACCGTCAAGCAATCCTAGGTGTATATGACTTTCTTTTTTCAGATGAATACAATTGGAGTTATATTAAAAATGCCCTGGCTCTTCTAAGCTTTATAATGGGAATGAATGGCTGTTGAGTTTTTGAAGTCCAATAAAGTACATCCATCCATCATAAAAAGTGCTCGATACAGTGTAATTATACATTTAAGTACTGAGTAATACTAATTAACGACATGTTCTTATTTTACGGTTAGGGCTGGGATTAGGATTTGGCTTAGTGTTATTTGCATGTACAGTAATTACGCATTATTGTTATTATAATAGTCAGTGCATGTAATGAGTGCATGCATGTTATGAAATTCTAGATGGTGTAGCTGACTGGTTTCTTTTCACATCAGCAGCCAATGAGCTTGCTGCTCAACATTCAAAGACTTGGCTAGTGCTTCAGAAACCCTCCCTGATACTACACATACATCACAGAGACGTCTATTTGACATCTGCATTTACATCTGCAAGACGTATTTTTTACAGTGTTTGCTCATCTGCAATACGTCTATAGGACGTTTCCTATCAGATGTCAAATAGACATCTATTATATGTCTTTAAGATGTTGGTTATTTAAAATGTATGTAAAACTGACATCTTACAGACGTCTGTCAGATGTTTGTACACAGCAGATGCATTCCAGATTAAGCGATCTTTGACAGACATCTTGCAGATGATGTGTGCTATCTGGGCTCCACTTCCCCCAGCTCCACCTGTACAGATCTGCTACAGGGTGATTTCATATTTCTTACATGTTGTGGATGTATTAGGAGTTGCAAGTCAAGGTAATGGTAGCAGATCTAGTCTGCCAAGACTAAACACATTAACATTGCCATGTACTGTATTAACCAGTGGGCTGAGTCTAGGATGATACCTGTTTTATTGTTTTATTGATACCTGTTTTTATTTTTAGTTTCCTAAAGAATTTTACGAAAAACATCTTTGTACTCTGAGCAACGTTATTTTGGCTGATGAGAGTACACACTTATTGTTCATTAGCAAATGCAAATGTTTGCATGCTATGACATAAAGTGCTCTTCATATGGCACATGTGAGTGCTTGTTAACAAAACTGATGATGAAGAGCTTCTCAAATCACTTATATCAGATTCCATTAGTTAAGATACTGTTTGTGCAAAAAAAAAAAAAAAAAAAAATCCATGTAGGTAATAGACAGTGAGATAGCTAACTCAGTTTTGAGACACAGCCATTGTAATTCAAACAGCAGGTGTCCAAACTGATTACAACACTGTTCAAAACATTGCTGTGTTTGACTGAATAGTACAATATGTCAACTTCTGGCATGAGTTTAGGTTGGTACCTGTTTTATTGTCAATATAAAGTGATTTGTCAAGCCAAAAGGTAAGTATGATGTTTGGAAAAGAATGTTGTTTCAAAAGAAACACTTAAAGTCAATGTAATAAATGTTTCTTAAATAGCCTTTTAAATCACTTCACCTCTGAAACTTCTTTCCTTTTCCTCTGACATCCTTAAGGCCATGTGGGCTACTGAATAATGATAACTCACAGTCAGACAGGCGGTTCCTGATTCAATAAAATAAATTCAAGTCCCACCTCATAATTTTAATAAAAGTATCCGGGTGAATTCCTTTTCATGCTGGTCCTATAATTATGCCATTGTTAAGGTCACTGTAAAAGAATTGCAGCGTATCTATGTATTAACACATCAAAGCTGATCTTCATATTTAATTTTTAGAAATATCCAGTAGCATGTACTATGGATGGGAGCAATAAACACACTTCAGAATGCATTCAAAATGTCAATTTGTTTTAAACGCTAAGCTTCAGTCTGAATGCCGTTGTTACTGTATGCATTCATTTTGTTGAATGTGATTCTTCTATTTAGATGACAGAGACATTTATTACGAAGCCTCCGAGGTAAAATTGTGTTGGCAAAAATATGAGATGGGAGGAAAAATGATATTTCAGTGCTACTGTATTCAGTTGCAAAAGATTGCATTATGTCACAGAAGTACTGCATTCCCTGAAACCTTGCGTTCTCTTGCAAAAGTGTTGCATTCCGAGAAACCGCTCATAAAACACTTATGTCCTCTCAAAAAAAAGTGTTGCATTCCCTTGACCATTTGCATTCTGTCGCAAAACTATTGCATTCTCCTCAGAAACTTTGCACACTGAAATATATTTTTTCTTCCCACTTCATATTATTTCCAACATCTCGACAGTTTTGCAAGGGATTTGCAAAGTTTCTTGGAGGATTGCACAAGTTTTGCAAGAGAATGCAAAAGCATTAAAATTTCATTTTCCCTCCCATCTCTTTCTGTTTTTAACCATCATGATGATTTTTATGTGCTCTGTAATTCCTAAAAAAGACTGTAAATTAAAACTAATTTTACACTAGTATATAAATTATACCACTAGACATGGACTAAATGATTGAATCTACTTCCATGAACACTGGTCTGCAGGAAAGCACTTTTTGATTTATTTAGTCACTTTTTTTTTTTTTGACAGCGCTTGAGATACAATCACTCGGCTAAACACAAACACAAACACATTAGAATGTTAATGCCGTCCTATTTACCAATGATGCAGAAACAGGCCCGTGGAGTCTCCTGAAATCTAAACTGCATTAAAAAGACTTTATCAAGCAACTCAGTAAGGACTAATGGAGATGCTTCCAGAAAGTTGCTATTCACACAAAGAATGGCAGAAGAGAACTTTAGCACCAGGCAGATGGGCTCATGTTATTTGGCGACTGAAAGCACTCCCTAAAACCCAGCAGACATTAGCCACACATGCTAAATTGTTCCCATGTATTTACATATGCAGTGTGGACTTCCCTGCTGATAATTCTCATTAGAAGAGTCTATTCAAGTATAAATCTTTCATGACAAAGGCAGATTGGACACGTTACCCCATGTGGATTTTGAGGGGGATTTTTAAGCTAAACTTTGTTTATTACTTTCAAGACCAAATGTTGAACAGTTGGAATGGTGACCAAATACCTGAAGATAGACTACTCACTGTTTGACTGATTACAATGGCTGTGTCTCAAAACCGAGTTAGTTAACTCACTGTCTTTTTTTCTGCACAAACAGCATCTTAACTAATGGAATCTCATGTACGTGAATTGAGATGCTCTTCATCATCAGTTTCATTAACAATCACAATGTGCATATGAAGAGCATTTTATAGCTGCATCTAACATTGGCATTTAGCTGATGGACAATGAGTGTTTACTTTCACCAGCCAAAATAACATTGCTCAGAGTACAAAGATGTTTTTGTAAAACTCTTTAGAAAATTAGTTATAAAAATAGCCACAAATAATACAATTGTTGTCAATCAGTAAACGTTTAGAGCTTTAAAAAGAATTTAGTAAGTGTTTGAGACTGAAACATCTGACTTTTGATTTTCATATTTGACTACAGTTTCTGATACTTTCTTCTAAAACATTAGAGGAAACATCTGAGGTCTTTTTACAAGGAAAAACATCTTAGAAGCCATCTCTCAAGCCTATGAGAAACTATTTTGATATTAAAGAGATTTAATTTGTGATTTTTCTTGCACTTTGGCTAATATGTGCAGAAATACATATCACACAAAATATTGTTTGATTAAACTGCTACTTTTCAGTATTGAATTTTATGCCATGTATATTTAAATGCAATAATTTGCTTTGACCCTGTCCATCCAGAAACAGGACAACACCATGTTTTCAGTTGTATCATGAAAGCACCATGGTATTCTGTGCAGTACAGTTAACATGTGAATATGGAGCATGGTCAGTACCATAGTACTTAAAAAGTAATAGATTTAAAATGCATTTATTTTATACTAAGTATAGTTAGAGTCTATAAGCATATTTGCTGACATATCGCTTGAGACTTACTGATACAAAATTTGTAATTACATTTTATTTGGAGTACCTCTTCTTCACAATGCACATTTCTTAATATTAAGCCTAAAATATGTTTTAATGTCACTATTGATGAGGACTGTATGATCTTTGCAAAATATTTAAAATGTAAATAATGTATACTTGCAACAGTTCCACTTTAGTACAATCAAATATACTTAAGTATATCTTTAGTTGGACTTCATTAAGTACAAAATTAGTTGTTCTAATTTAGCAGACTTTAAAGTTTAGTATACTAAAAGTACAATTACAGGGTATTTTTATTAAGTACATAATATGTAATGTATTTGATATGTAAAGTACATAATATGCAATAAATGTATTTGTAGTATATTTAGCATGAAATAAATGCCTTTTAAATATATTTTAGTATATTTATTTTCCATAGGGGTGTTATGCAAATACATACATTTTGTGCATATATGTGATTCTTGGTTAAATTTTTCTCAACAAGAAATTTTAGGTTACACTATTTTGATAGTCCACTTCAGACATTCTACTATAAGTAACTTGCAACTGCACGTCAACCAACTCTCGTTAATTTGCAACTATGTCCACTAACTCTCTTAGTGAATAGACTGTTAGTTTATGGTTAGGTTTAATGCTAGGGTTAGAGTTAGTAGAATAAGTTTCATTAAGTTTCATTTACAGTATCATAACTTTGCTACATACTATTTGAGAGTATCTAGGTGCCCTCAAGGTTTTGAGACACATCCCATATGTCATACGTTTGAGCATGGTTACACTGCTAATGCAGTGAGGACGTCATTCAACATCTCTCTACCTCTCTAAAGCTCAGCGGCCTGCCCACCTGCTGGCCTGCCTGATGACTGGATAATTAGATTGCTTTGCATCAGTGCCTTCTTTCTGCTGTAGAACGCATCAGTATTATCCAAACCCCATGCTGACTGGGGATTGAAGTAAAGCGGATGCTCCCTTCCAAACCGCTCATGGAAGGAGGTCACAAACAGAAAAGTTTCATCTATTAAACTTGCTGGAGTCATCTGGAAAACAAAAGAAAACTTGATTGCTATACCCTGATTAAATTTGCATATTCAAATGCCAGATTAATTCCTAACACAAGCTCCTCACCATCTTCTATCTGCAATTAGTTTATTGCTCAAATTCTCTAGCTTGATTTACAAAAACCTCATCAGAAGAGATGTATGTCTTTGGAATTATTTTGGAACTTTGGTTGCAAATGTTATTGTTTGCATAAATATGCACAAATATGCAAGTTAACAACCATACTGGTTATGTGTGGTATGTTAGGTTTGTATACAAAAAAGTATGTATATATATAGTCAGAATAAAGTCACATGGATTTAAAATGGTTTGAATTAAAGGAGAAGTTCACTTCCAGAACAATTTACCGATAATTTACTTACCCCCTTGTCATCCAAGATGTTCATGTCTTTCTTTCTTCAGATAAGGAACTGTTTCTTGAGGAAAAAAATCAGGAATTGTCTCCATGTAATGGACTTCAATGGTGCACTCAAGTTTGAACTTCCAAAATGTAGTTTAAATGCAGCTTCAAATGGCTCTCAACGGTAGAAGGAAGAAGGGTCTTATCTAGCAAAACAATCAGTCATTTTCGAAACAAATTGACAATTTATATACTTTTAACCTCAAATGCTCCTCTTGTCTAAGTCTGTGTGAACTGTTTTTTTTTTCCTGCTCAAAATGGTCAGTACAGTTAGGGTATGTCAAAAAACTCCCATCTCGTTTTCTTCCTTAACTTCAAAATCATCCTACATTGCTGCAGAAGTACAGACATGAAAAGCAAAGTGAACATGCAAAGAAGATCAAACGCCCTTTACAAAAAAGAAAAAAAAGGTAAAACAGCGATGTAGGATGATTATGAGGTTGAAGAAGAAAACGAGAGTTTTTCGACACACCCTAACTGTATTGACCCGGATTTCACAGACTGCGCATGTGCGTCACAGAGACAAGACAAGACAAACATTTGAGGTTAAAAAGTATATTAAATTATCAATTTATTTTGAAAATGACAGATCGTTTCGCTAGATAAGACCCTTCTTCCTCGACTGGGATTGTTTAGAGCCATTTGAAGCTGCATTTAAACTACATTTACATTACATTACAAGTTTAAACCTGAGCGCACCATTGAAGTTCACTATATGGAGAACATTTCTGAAATGTTTTCCTCAAGAAACATAATTTCTTATCGACTGAAGAAAGAAAGACATGAACATTTTGAATGACAAGGGGGTGAGTGAATTATCTGTACATTTTTGTTATGGAAGTGAACTTCTCCTTTAAAATCACTTTCATATTGACATTAATATTCTTTTATAGTAACCCTGTTTTATGTACCAGCTGAGCTTTTAATTATAAAATCACTGGACGTAATAATTAATTACCAACAATTAGCTCATGCTAATTGAGAAATATAATTAGCTGCATTAGAGGCACAATTTAAATTAGATTCAATGAAGTTATACAGAAGGGGTGAGGTCACCAAATAACACAGATTTACATGTTTAGAAACTTGTACATTTCATTAAGACTCAATTAACACACTCCATAAGCTCCCTACACTTTATCAGTACAGGATTCTTTGGAAACCAAAAGTTGTTTAATGCAACAGTTAATGATTAGATTTTTTTCCCTTTTGTTCAGTTTAAAAATGTTGAATTCTCTTGCATCAGAATTAAAAAATAACAGAGCAATAATACTTTGTTTAAATGAGGACATTACCATGAGCTGTGTTGAGAAATTGTTCTTTGCTTCTAGTTGAGGTCACAAATTTCATTTGCACTTGTGTTCATTTTAAAAATGAGGCTGTTAGACTCATCATACAAGGTATTAGGTAACTGAGACCAAATGTCTTTGAGTCACATGATACATCAAATATATGGTAGAATGGAAAATTTCCAATGATTAATGACTTAACTCTTTCCCCGCCATTTACCAGCTTTCTTTGTTTTCAGTGTTATAATACTAATGAATAATAAAATGTCAATTCAGGAAGTGGTTCAGGACTGTGAAGCTTGGGGCTGTTGATGGAATCAGTCTATTTCATCTATGTACTATTTATCATTCTGAATTCAATCCAGACCTAGTCTCTGACAAAAAATGTGCTTGATTAGCTCAGCTTTTTTTTTTCTCACAAAACTTTCAAGTGTTTTTAAAAAAGAATGCATGAGGCTAGAATAAAAGAGTTATTTTATTTATTCATTTTGTTTTTGTTGCTATTCTTTTTTTTTTTTTGACATATTGCATGTTCAGATATTCATACAACAAAATATTCTAAAGGTTTTTCTTTCTTTCCTTTCTTTTTGTGCATATAAAATGTTATCACTTTATATCTCTCTCTTAGTAAAATTATATTTAAATGCTTAGTTTTATAATTAAAGTTATTTTTTAGGGACAAAAGATCAAATGCAGTGCAATAAAAATAACTGAGACGTACCGAAAAAAAAAATATATTAATAATAAAATAAAAATAAAATAAATAAAGATTCCTCAAAATCCTGATATATCATTTCTGATAGATTTTAACATGATTTAAAGATAATCATGTAAACCTTAGATGCATTTGCATTAGATGCACTTTTTTTTTTTTACTAAGTTTACCACAAACTAAAGTGAGACATTTTTCCTACACTTAATACTAAAATTACTATACTTGGTACTAAAAGGCCTTTTACTACTAAAATGTATAAATTATTAATCAGAAGGCAAGAAGATCATGTTTCAAAAGGCTTTTCTATTTTCATCATGTAGACTTTTGCTTGTTCCTCACACAAAATGAGCATGATATGTTTTTTGATTTTTCTGTCATTTTTTCTCGTTTTTGAGTTTGGCAGTATAAAATAAAACAAAACAAATTCTACTGTATGGATAAGAGCAGCTAGGACATTCTGCTAAACATCTCCTTTAGTGTTCAGAAACATGAGGTTGAGTTCATGATGACAGAATTTTCATTTTTTGGATGTAATGTTGCTTTAAAACCAGATGAGCACCCCAGTGTCCAACCCAACAAATAAAAAGGCATGGAAACATCTGAAACCTCCTGACTGTTAAAAGCTCTCCCAGTACATTAGTCCTATTCATATATCATCTGCTTCAGATGCCAGGCTCTGACGAGTGGCTGAAGAGCATCCCTCCATGGCTTAGCTTTCACTTTCCTCTCACTCCCAGACTATCCATGCTTCACATGCCTGCTGGGAGAGTGTGTTCTAATTGCTGACACCACATCTCTGGTCTCTCGGAAGCATGCAGCCCTCTTTGCGGGGTGGATAATCCATTACCATAAATCAGATGCACTGACATAGACAGGTGTTGCATGAATAATTAAAGGTTGCCACATTAGCGTCCATGTAGAAGCACCCGGTGTTGTTCGGCGAGAGATAAAAACACTGCAAAATTCATAGTTCAAAACAGGCCCACTCACAAACACGGATAAATCACGTTTATGCATAGAAATATCCAAATTAGCAGCTAATGCATGCATAATTGACATTGTTCTGTCTGGAACTGACCCGTTGGATTGTTTCCGTAGTGGCACTTTTTGGGTTCTCTACTATTTATAGGTGCTGTTTTGCACCTAAATTTCACCTTTGGGATCAATAAAGTCTATTATGCCAACAGTATGGGTATGAGGACATGTCCCACAGGCTTCATTCTGCTTTTTTCTCTAATTAAAAGAAAGTGGAACGTCACAAGGGCGAGTAAATTATGACAGAATTATTCCTTCAAGTAGAAATGCATTTAGATTGACAAACCCAGGTGATGAAGATGTTTTTAAGCTTCCAGAAGACACAGGCAGGGCCTGAAGACAATCCACGCTGATGCGGCAACCGCAGGGAGTCCCAGCCGCGACTCTGTTGAACCCTTCGCAATGCACCAGGAATACAATGAGGTGCATTGCACGGGGCGCACGAGAGGGACCACCCAAACAAATTATCATCATGCACCAAGTGCTCTGCATCGCTGAGGGTACGTGAATAATCAGGAAACAAATCAATAGTTTTAGAATGAAGCAGTTGGGGATAAAGTAATCTGAGAGCATAATAAAGCAGCAGCTCAACCAATTTTCCAATAGACAACGGTTTAAGCTTTCAATTCTCCTGTTTATGTGCTTGTGCAAATTATGTGTTCACTGCTTCGACTTCACTAAATTTGTTCATTTGAAACACCCTGCAATGTCAGCTACTTGAATTATGCTGAGGTTTCCAGTTTGATGATATATTTCTGCAAAAACTAAAGTGGTCCTATAATTATGTTTACACTAGAAAAAAAATCCAGTAAAAGCTGTGGTTGCCAGAATTTTACAGTAAAAAATATGGTAGCAAGATTTTCGGTTTTACGGATTTCACTTAAATTTACTTTTAAATACTGTAATTTCATTAACTGATATCATGTTAATGTAGCTGCAGATAATATAATATTAATAAATTAAAAGTCAATTAAAGTGTACACTGTAAAAAACAATTTAAGTCAACTTAAAATAATTTGTTACCTGGCTGCCTTAAAATTTTAAGTTCATTTCACTCAAAAAACTTGAAATGTTAAGTTGTACTAAGTGACAACTTAGTTACGTGAGTTGATTCAACTAAAAATTTTAAGGCAGCTGGGTTACTTACCTTGCTTTTAAGTTTAACAAACACAAATGTCTAAGTTGTCACTTAGTACAACTTAACATTTCAAGTTGACTAAACTTATTTGAGTTGAACTTAATTTTAAGGCAACAGGGTAGCAAATTATTTTAAGCTGACTCAACAAATTGTGTTTTTTGTTTGCCTGAAAAACCACCTCATGCGAGCGTAAAAACGTTTTTGCGATATATGAGAGTTTTTGCGAAATTGACGTGTTTCCATTAGGTGTATTTTCAATTCGCAATTTAAATTTGAGCTTCTTGAAAGGTAATAAAAACGCTCCTACTGGTCCACAGAATTTTAAAATACACTGACGGATAATTCAAACTGTTTCTGTTATTTTGTTGTATATTTTGTGTTTCCCTGCTGTAGAAATGTTCAGTAAATAAGTGGCTGAGAAGTGAATAGAAGTGGAAAAAATGACATTTTAAAGTAGCTCCATGAAAAGACTGGGAGCGAACGAGGGAGGATTTGGGGGTGAGATTCCAAGAGCAGTCCAGTGGAATAATTCATGGCATATCGATCATTAACTCGGGTGACCGGATCGAAAGAGTGTGGCGTCTTGTTTCTTCTTAGCATTTAAAGAGCAGAATAAAAATAAAGTGGCAAGAACCCACAACACAGTGCTTGATGACTAAAAGAGCTAACAGAGCTCCTGCCACAGAAGGTCTAGTGATATCAGTGTCACAATAAACTCCAAACATTACAGTATTTTACTGATGCATAAAAACAGATCAGAAAATCCATCAAAGCAATAGAGAGTGATTATTCACAGCATAGCCACTGTAGTACATATTACTGTGGTCAGAATCCATTCCCGACTCCAGAATGTTGTTTCAGTGACCGCAATGCATTTACATCTGGCTTTAATTAGCCAAAAATGTACGTACACTCAGGTCATCCAAGATAGAGATGAGTCTGTTTTGTCATGGGAACAGATTTGGAGAAATGTAGCATTACATCACTTGCTCACCAATAGATCCTCTACAGTGAATGGGTGCTATCAGAAAAAGAGTCCAAACAGCTGATAAAAACATTACAATAATTCAGTCCATGGACTCCAGTCCATCAGTTAACATCAGTTAACGCTGTGCATTTGTAAGAAACAAATTCATCATCAAGATGGAACTTTAAACCATTGTCCATAATCCATAATACTGTTCATTTCATCTGAATCAGGAGAGAAATATGCACAGATTAAAACAGTTCTAAACAAATATGCGGTATGTGATAAACAACAGAAGCCAGCAGCCAGAAGCAATGGTTTAAAGTTAAAACAAAAAAAAAAAATATATATATCTTGAATTTATTTCTTGCTGCTTTTCATTTCACAAGACATTAGGAGAGTGGATTACTGTGATGTTTGGACTCTCATTCTGACGGCACCCATTTACTGCAGAGGATCCACTAATGAGCAAGTTAATTAATGCTACATTTCTCTAAATCTGTTCTGATGAAGAAACAAACTCATCTACGTTTTAGATTAAGGTTGAGAAATTTTTTTAGCAAATTCCATTCATGGGTGAATTATTCCTTTAATGTGGTCAAGTGCAGACTGTGATCCAATCACTGTTAACAGCAGATGTAAAGGCCTGTGAGTCGCTTATCTGACACTTACCATTGAAGTCTGGGAGGACAGCATCATTCTTGAGAAAATAATTCTCTTAAAACTCAATTCTATGTCCAACAAACTTTGTTGAGACAGCGAATCAATCAAAATCAATTTACGAGACCTTCCACCGCTCCGCTTCACCTAGAACACACACACCAGAGACCTTTTAAAAATATACATCACATTTATTTCAACTGTTACAGATCAGCCTTGGCCTTTGTCTACAGAAATGTTTGGGCACGGCAAGTTGAGTCCAAACCCTTTATCTCTGGTTCGTCCATCAGTCCCCCTGTTGCCCAGCAACCTTGCTAGTTCTCAAAACCCACTAAACAGAACGAAAATGAAAACTGAACTTCAAAAACTTGGACGCAGCCGACCGAAACACACCACAGTTCCACATGTTTTTTTGTTTCTCTAAAGGTAACACAATGTACAAAAAGCAAGTCTGGAAATAGTAAGATTTTCGGCACTATAAAAATGTTTTTTTTTCTTTGTTGTCTCCACATGTGAATAAGAAAACAATGCACTTATTTCTACTGAGCTTACTCTGCGTTTGCTTGTTGGGCAGCCAAAGGGTCAAACGAATGCAGTAATGTAACAAGGTAAGCCACAGCGGCACAGAGCAGTGGGCGGCCTCAGCGGCTTGGAGAGCTGTTCCGGAAGGCAGTCCCTAAAAAACGTCTCTTACAGCTTCGTGGAGATTGTAAAGAACTGTCTCCGCACTTTGTACAGCACAATACTACAGACATCAGGAAAGAAAACAAATATGCCCAGAAAACAAAAACAATGGAGCTGTCTGGATTTGGAGGCATTTCTTGATGTTTGGAAAACAAGCGCTTCCCTTTGGCTGGCCCTTAGGTCCTGCTGATGGTACAGGCCTAAGCAGGCAGTCTGTGTGGAGGAGGGAGAGCCCATCTCCTTCATACAGGGGTGGTCGTTAGAAGGAAGGCGGAGGGAAGGTTTAAAGAAACAGTACATGACTCAGTAGCCTCACAAGGGAAAAGAAGGCACCATTAATGACAGGAAAAGAGCAGTCCATGCCAAGCCTGGAGGCAGATTCTGGACAGAGAGCTGCCCACTCTTTGCACGCACTCCTGGAAATGAAATAAAAAAAAGAGAGATGTGAGACTTGTATGTATCGTAACATCAATTAAAGGAGAAGTCCACTTCCTGAACAAATGTTTACAAATTGTACTCACCCCCTTGTCATCCAAGATGTTAATGTCTTTCTTTCTTCAGTCGTAAAGAAATTATGTTTTTTGAGGAAAAATGCCAGGATTTTTCTCAATATAACTGACTGATATGGTGCCCGGAATTTGAACTTCCAAAATTCAGCTTCAAACGATCCCAAATGCGGTTGTAAACAATCCCAGGAATAAGGGTCTTATCTAGCAAAACGATCTTTTTTTTTTTTATTAAAAAAAAATACAATTGAAATACTTTATCAAACGCTCGTCTTGTCTTGCTCTCCCTGAACTCTGTGAATTCTGGTTCAAGACAGTTAGGGTATGTCGAAAAACTCCAATCGGATTTTCTCCCTCAACTTCAAAAATCATTTCAAAATCATCCTACATCGCTGCAGAAGTACTGACCCAGTCTTTGCAAAGTGAACATGCAAAGCAAATCAAACACCCTTAGCGATAGGTTGATTTTGAAGTTAAGGGAGAACATGAGATGGGAGTTTTTCAACATACCCTAATTGTCCTGAACTTTTGGAAGTTCAAACTTGGGGCACCATAGCAGACAACTATATGGAGAAAATGCTGAAATGTTTTCCTTAAAAAAAAACATAATTTCTTTACGACTGAAGAAAGAAAGACATGAACATCTTGGATGACAAGGGGGTGAGTACATCATCTGTAAATTTCTAATTTGGAAGTGTACTTCTCTAACATGTGGCCCATAAAAAACATATTGTTTTATATATATTTATAGTTGAGACCTAACACACTTCTTTTTGTGTAATGTTTTGTTAAGATATTTTTGATGAAATCCAAGAGTTTTCTGACTCAGCAATGACAGCAATGAAATAACCACGTTCAAGGCCAGGAAAGGTAGTAAGGACATTGTTAAAATAGCCAATCTGACATCAGTAGCATTTATGAAGTTACGAGAATACTTTCTATGTGTAAAGAAAACAAAAAATAATGACATTATTCAACAATTTCTTCTCTTCTGTGTCAGTCTTCAATGCATGTTCACGAGAGTACCGTGATGCATACATGTGGTGCTGCTGACGCAGGGAATGGAATTCTGATGTAGAACATCCATCTCTCCTAGTTCATCGTCTGTATATTCTGGTTCAAATACGTAAGGGTGGGCAAAAAAATTGTAAGACATCCTCTCTGTTGAATTCTTCAGACATGTTTACAAAGACTTTTTGTATATACAGTGTGCGTCTTCTCTGTAAACAAAGTGCAGCGCATCCGTTCTACGTCAGAATGCCGGCTCCTGCATTGGCAGCACCACATGCACAAGGGCGTAAGTCGCGCCCATCTGAGGGTTTTCCCCTCTAAAAATATCATTACAAACCACTCTGTGTATTATAAATGATATAATGGACATACTTAAAATGATTGTGTAAGTAGTAAATCAATACAAATGCAAAAAAGCATCCCCCCCCCCTCCTCCCTTGCCTCACAGTGGTTTGTTCCACTGTCTGCTTTCCCCCTTTACCTCACTGATACACACGAATCTGGTGGAGAGAACCCCCCTGTTTCAGCACTGGTAAGTTTTCAACAGTTTTAAAAAATGCTGCAAAAGTGGGTGTGGTGCGCTGCAGAGCGGAGGGGGAAAACAGTTTCATTTCGCTCCCAACAACACAAATAAATGCACAGCCATTTGCATCAAAAACATACAGTATACATGAACGTGCTGTTGCACCTCTATTAACTTTTAAGGCTTATTTTGGGGCATTTATAAACCTTTTGATGGGTTGCGTCAAAAAACACTATTACGCTCACTCTATGAATGAATCACGTTTGCGCCGAACTCTTACAAAGCAAACAAAAACAAACACTCTCTTTCCATTCATGAACTTTTCTCTTAGTTAATATAGGCAATCTCACAGTCTGAAGGATCTGTTTTAGCAAATCAACACACGCTGTCATGAGTAATTAGGCGAAGCGTCTTCTCATAGGATAAGAACATGCAGCCTCATGAATAATTACGAGACACCGACGCGTCATCGAAGTACTATAGTACAAAAAAGCTCAAAATTAACCAATTTTCTCCAACAGTAAAAATTAACAGATGCTAACATTGTCATCGATAATGTGCAACACAAACACATCTGCTAAAATCTCAGAAAAAAATAGTCCGGGGTTTCATGAACCTTTAAGTGCAGTGGGCTTGCTGCAGCTGAATATCTAAATAAGAGATATCATCAGTCCTAGACAAACCTAAAATACTATATGGAGGATGCAAAATAACTTAATAATTATAATATGACCATGTGGTGAACCTATGAACCAAACTCATATTTAAACACTCTCCAGTCTCCATGCTCTGTACACATATCTATCTTTACAAGCACAATTTTAGCTGTGTTATTTCAACACATTCTCACTCCCAGCTCGTCACATATCGATGCTTGGTCAGGACCTTTTTTCGACGTGCAGGGACCTTCATTGCTTTAAATAAGAAAACCCTTTGCATCATAATGCTGATGCAAAAGGCACTGGGAATTTTATCATCATGATTAGATTATATATTTGGTAATAATATTGCCATTATTGCATACATGTTGGGGTGTGATTTTTCAGTGTTAACAGTCACAAGTTTTATTTACATTATATTATTTGCACTTTTACAAGCATGTAACCCAACCCCTGCCCCTAAACCTGAAAGGAATAGACACGATCGCCGTCTCCATCCACCGCTCAGTCTGTTTGTGCGTAAATTAAAAAAAATGCTGCCAGAAGCAGCGTTATATCAACCTTGGCTGTGAAATGCCATTGGCTCTTGTGTGTCTCGTGACAGATTGCGTCATGCTAATGTTCGGTAGTATCTTTTAAATGAGATAGACAGAGCAGGATCATTTTCAGCGATTAAAACCTTATGTTTTACTCTCTTCTTCACATGAAGATATCGTTTGGCTTCAGAAGACTCGGAATGCAACACGACTTGTTTGTAATGCATTTATATACCTTGTTTATGGTCAGTTTCTGCAATAAATACCTGTGACTGTACTTATATTTGCCTGTTACATGTTTTATATTGTTCAGATGTGGGTAAGTTTAGGGTTGGGGTGGGGTTAGGTGCTCCAATGAAAGCATAAATGTATATACAATTATTTATATTTTTTACAAATGCATGCAAACAACTGAAATCAATGGAGGACCCTGCATGTCCCAAAGTGACGCCAAAGGCTCTTGAGAAATTTTATGCTTATTGTCCCCCCCTACTGTTAGATATAATTTACACCATTGCACACGCATGTATTATGACACTCTCATGAACGCTCAAAGACAACTTTTTAAAACTTTTTTGCTGTTACAGCTAGCTTGCTATTGCTAGCCTCTCTGAAATCACCTACCCTACCTTTAAACTGCTTAAACTGTGTCATTTTGAAATGCGCCTAAGGCTGAAATTATCTACAAAACTGTGTTTGAATAGAGTCTTAGCAACTTTAAAGAGGTTTAAACTGAATTAACTGCAGAAAGTTATGGAGAAGTAAAAGTAAGACCATACAGAGCTACTCTGCATGCACTATAATTACATCTGACATAGGGGAAGAAAATACAGATCTTAATAAGAAACCGAAAACGAATTTAATAGTATTTGCTCTGAAATAGCCCACTAGTCCTAGTAATATAATGATGGTAAACTTTAAATTTGTCTTTCCATTCGAGGTTGGAGGAAAACTTAATTGGCTGTGTAGGTGTGCAGAGGGAAGGTAATTAAAGAGGAATTAAGAGAAAGCAGTCAAGCCTAGTGCCATAAGTACACATCCTCAAATCTGAAAAACCACACTGTGTGTGTGACCCGATTCATTGCTTACCTGAGGAGGTGAGCACTCTGACCTGAGCGCTGGCGGCTCCTTCACCTCCTTCACTGACTGCGCGCACCTCGATGATATACGTTCCCCCCTCGGGTAGCGTCAGGACGACAGCTGAGTTTGGAGTCCTCATGACTTGGCTGTGGCCTCGACCCTCTTGACGCAACAATACCTGCCATCAAACATGGGAAAAAGCCATCAAACACGTTCAGTGATGTTATGTTTTACTTTACATCCACAGAATCTGTGCAATACCGACCTTATACCCAATGACATCTGACTCATTGTCCCTTGCTTTCACTGGATCCCAGGATAAAGAAACATTGTTTCCCTCCTGAATCCACATCAGATTGCCTGGGGGAAGACTTGGGGCTGAAAATAGATGAGTGTGTGAGAGAGAGAACCAAAAAATAAAAAAACATAAAAAGCTCATTTATAAAATGAAGGTCTGAAATGAGCAATGATCACATTAATTGGAATACACAAATGATTATCCTCCTCTCAAGACCTATTTCTACAACTGGAGTTATATTAAAAATGCCCTGGCTCTTCTGAACTTTATAATGGCAGTGAATGGGTGTTGAGATTTCAAAGCCCAATAAAGTGCATCCATCCATCATAAAAAGTGCTCCGCATGGCTCCTGAGGGTTTAATAAAGGCCTTCTGAAGCTAATCGATGCGTTTATGTAAGAAAAACCCTAACTCCCGGAGCCATGTGGAGTACTTTTTATGATAGATGGATGAACTTTATTGGACTTCAAAATCTTAAAGCCTATTCACTGCGGTTATAAAGCTTGGAAGAATCAGGACTTTTTTTTTTAAATACAACTCCGGTTGTATTCATCTAAAAGAAAAAAGATACAGGATATAACTGCGCTAAAGGTGCACCCTAAGAAGAAATGTGATTTCCACTGCGCCCAAAGTGCATGATTGCAGAAAAATGTGTACGTTTGTATTGAACATTTATGGAGCAACAGATTTTGTGTGAAAATAAATCATAGAAGTAATTTGGTACCCATATTTATTAATAAATATACACATGGGTAAAAGGCTTACCAGCATGGGGCAAAAAGGCACACAGTATTGATACAAATACTTTAGCTAAAATAATAATTTTTAATAATAAAGTTAATACTTGTTCAAAACAATCACTTTAGCAATGTGTGTACTATTTTCAACTTTTTTTGACAAATAAAATAATTATTTGTTCAATAAATATACTGTCATTAAAATGTTAATATAAAACATATATTTTAAAATACAGAAATTTTAAAATGTAAAGATACCATACTTTTACATATTCCTTTGTTATTTAAAAACTGCTGCTTTAATCATCTTAAACAAAACTGAAAATCATTAAGAGAACCTTTGTCTCAAGACATATTTGAGAATGTTAGTGCTGCAGCCCGTGATCGCATCAAGGATCAGCCAAATTTGGACGTGTATGTTGAAAAGTGTATGTTTAGTGCTACTGATTAAGTGTGTACTTTTTATATTTTTAGTCACTTTTGTAGAGAATTTTCTAAATATAAAACCCTGTATCCCAACAGGAAAACAAACAGTACATTTCTAAGAGCTTTTGGTTTATTCTATCATTCATTCATTCATTATTGAACAGTTTTCTTGGTTCTCAACAGTCTTATTTGTCATTGACACGTATTAATGTTATAGTTTATAATGCTTCCATAGGAGTTTCTTTAGGAGAACTCACCATTTTTCTTAGTGCTGATCTTGATGGGTGAGCTGGCTGGTCCTTGACCGACGCTGTTGAATCCCTTCACAGAGACCAGATACTGCGTGTTTCCATCCAGCCCCGTCAGCAGCATGGTCGTCTCATTCCCTGTCGTCCTCTTCTTCTTCCCCGTCTCCTCCTGCTCCATGTCCTTCCAAAAGCTCACCTGTTCCCAACAAGACAATCTGCCTCACTTTCTGCCTTTCATTCATTCATTCAAGATTTTTTGTAGTGACAAAGAAAACGAGACTGAGTTGCCTCAATAAATGACAAAGTGAGACTTGCCAATTTCACGTGATATTGTGTCATTTGGTTTAAATAACTGTCATACATATTGCATGAAGAGCATAATAGGCGAGCATGTAATATCTCCCTGTGATGAAATACGATAATCTTTCTCACTGGGGGACACAACTGTGTAATTCCACTGCAGAGAATAATTTCTTCATTCAGTTGTGGAACGTATGAGAAAAATGAAGGTTCATGATCATATATGTGCCTCTGTTCCAAAACCTGTTGAGTTGCCTTGCTGTCTACTACCTACATAAGCCGCTGCCTTCTCAGACAGACTTTTGCCACTAGCATTTTGCTAACAGCTAACAGCATGATACAGTACTTAAACTTAAAATACATAGCACACACATTTAGTGTATGGAGAAATAAAGTTTGATTTTAATTAGATTGTACTACACTGTGTTATTTTAGATTCATTGAGATACTATTATAGTTTTATTAATATTTTAAATCAGTTTACAATTTTAAATATTCAGTTTTCTTTTTAAATTTGATTAAAGTTGTAATAATGTTTCTAAAAATATATTTACATAGTTTTTATTATTTTCTATTATTATTATTATTATTATTTCAGTTTTAGTTATTTTAGTACATTGTTAAACTTAATGAGAATATTGAAATTAACTTAAAATGAGAATTTATACAGTTTTACATTCAAAAATGATTTATTTATTTTTTATTTGTTTGTTTAATATTTTGCTAGTTTTTTAAAGAAATTAACACTTTAATTCAGCAAGGATGCATATGATTGATCAAAAATGACAGTAAAGTCATTTATACTGTTATAAACAATTTCGTAAAAATAAAATATATTTGTGACGTTGTATTCATCAAAAAATTTCCGCAATAAAACGTATATAATTTTTCTTTTTTTTTTTTATATACACACAATTAATATTTCTCTCACTTTTTCCACCATACAGGATGGTGTCTAGGTACTAGGCTCTCTAGGTCCATTCATTTCTCCTTCTCTTACCTCATATCCCTGGGGTCTTCCAGGACCAGGATTGGGCGGCTTCCACATGACTTTAATTTCAGAGGAGGAGATGGCAAACGCCTGCACTTCTGAAGGAGGCTCCCTGGGCTCTGCATTTAAAAGCAGCACAGATTTCAGATTTCACAGCAAACAACACAAAACACATCACTGTATACGCCTGCTTGATGTGTGTTTGGGATACATTTCATCAGTATCTCTTATGTATTAATAGTCAGAGTGAAGAGCCTAAGCAGATGTAAATTGTAAGTTGTGAAGTCCTGTGATCGTAAGAGAGAATCCCGCTGAGAGAAATGCTGTGAGACTGAGAGGTGACAGAGACACAGAACATCCTTCATATTAGCAGCAGTCACAGGAAACGCCACTTGCACGGTTACCATAAAATCAGCCTGACACAGTGTGATCACCCACTGAAACTGTTTGGTCCTCTTGATAATTTCCGTGTGGGCAGTGAGTGTTTTTGTTAAAGGTCAAAAAAGTTCTTAAAGATCTTTTCTTTTCATGAAACACACACTTAAACTGAGATTAAGCAATTTAAAGTGATAGTTCACAACAAAAATTAAAATGATGTCATCATTCACTCAAGCGCCATACATGTTGTATAGATCACTTGAAAAGGCCCTGGTCACCATCTACTGTCATTTTATAAAATAAAGCAGCACAGACGTTCTTCATAAAATCCATATTTGTGTATTTTACTCTTAAAAATATTAAAAAAACATTGAAAATAATATAAATTAAATAAAGGCCCCTTAAGTGTAGTTAAGGAGAACACTTTCATGACTAAACACACTAAAGTACATTTTTAATAAGTGCACTTTTCATTTTAAAAGGGCACTTATTAAACATTAAAAGCACAGCAATTTTAAACATTTGACAGTACACTTGAGCCATATTACAAATAACTATGAGATTACATATATAGAAATGTACTTAATTACTACTTATGTGGGCCAAAAAACACTCTAATGTTCAACTGAATGCATTTAATATAAATTTAAACTATAATACATTATACATAATACTATAATACATTTGGTGGATGCCCAAATCCAGTATAATTTTATAAATATTACTGTTTTCGTGTCACGGAATGTAGTTTTAAGAGGTTTTCAGGTGAGAATGTACTTGTGTATAATTCAAATATGGAGTTTGTTAATAAAGATAACGTCTATTTGAAAATTGGCTTCGACATTTTTGGACATGTGAGCTCCAGATGGTCAGCGGCCGTTCAGAGCTCATGAATCCACCCAACACCGCTTCACCTCGGCCAAATTTTCTGGAAGTAGTGGTTAAACATGAGATGTAATTTATTTTGGGTAAATCTAACAGGCAGTCTTTGGTCTCATTAAACTATTATTTGTTCCGGAGAAGACAGTTTTGGCAAAATCTCATCATGTTTATGTAAATTCAATGGTGTATATCAGAGCGCTGCCTTTGTACTTTTGACTGAATTGCCTAGCAACTTTTTTGATGGCTGTTTTTTGTTGCTGCTGTTTATTAAATATTATTATTCAATAAATAATATTTTATATAAACAATATTAAATATAAATAATATATTTTATAATACTGTTTAGTATTAAAACACAGTGTTTGTGATGGTGATTTTGGTTTCATTGTTCTGCCATTACAAGAGTCAGCAGTAAAGACTTGTACATTGAAAAGTTATAAAGGCTGTAAGCGAAAGTTATTTTTAGTTTCAACAACAGCTTGATGCAGCGAACAAATGCACTGAGCAGCAAAATCACCCTCAACAGATGAAAGAATATTCATTGTCAACAAAGATAACCCTTTCCTCAGCAGACATTCAAACTAATGTATATTGTGGATATGAGACCAATCTGAAGAATGAATGCTGTATCAGATGCAGGTACACTAATCACACTCGCTCAGTCCATCTCTCTCTCATAACACTCTACATAATACAGTGAGCTTTTACTGCAGTAATACAATAAGCGTACAATAAAGCAACGCAACATTCCTTTGTTACTAGTTCTGAAGTGACGTTTTTGGAATCAGTAAGACTTTGGCTCAGCTGTTCAGCTGTCAAACTTTGATTTCAATCCGTGGTAGAAGGCAGTAGTTCTGCACAAAAGAGGGCTTTTAAAGAAAATCTGTTGTTATTTTATGTATTTACAAATTCATGCCGTCGAACTGTTGTATAAACACAATATTGCACTTGTAGACATGAGATATGGCTGTATATTGGCACGCTATGATTACCTACTGCCAAATCGCAGCCGTGCTGATATACAGTCATATCTGATGTCTACTCGTGTGAAATATATAGTACATCTAGCCGGTTGTTATTGCAGAATAACTCCCGACTGGGTGATCAGGAACCCGACGCAACTATATACACAACATATATACACAAATACACATACTAAAATGTATTTTTTATTAAAGAGTATGTAATGTTTCTTTGATAACATGCACTGTTTTGGCAGTTGGATTCAGTGTTGGGGATAATGCATTACAAGTAATGTAAGTTACTTCTTAAGAAACTGGTTTGTTTTCCCATGTATTGACTGACAGCTCTCCTGTCACCATGTTGAGAGAAATTGTGAGTAAGTGCAGAAGTGTTGTGTGAGTTATATGAACATAATGCTCACTGTTGTTCTAGACTAAATGTGAACATGCATTTGCTCATCTCACCTGCCCCAAAACAGATTCAGTATTTCTTAAGATGAATAAAAACACTCAAATGCAAACTCAGAATACTATACAAACCTGCAATAATTAAATGTTAAATAAGACAAATATCATTTATGTATTTACTCCCATTTCATTAACCAGTGTCTTTGCTACTGACCTTCGATGACCCAATTCAATCATACTAATCAAAAATGGCACATTTGTGTTTCATTTTTATTATTGCTGAATAGTGTTCAACTTTCTTCTCCTGTCATATTCTTCATACAATTTGTTTGAGCTGCACCCTCTACTGTACAGACATGAATTTAAATTTCCTTTAGCATGAGGCGTATTCTTTTTACTTTTGTAAAAGAAGATCTTTTTTATTTTAAAAACAAACAAGCAAGCCCTGACCAGATTTAAAATGTAACTCAAAAGTAACAAAACATTACTTTCCACCTTTTTTAGGGAGTAATGCAATATTATAATGGATTACTTTTGAAAGTAACTTTCGCCAAGACTGGTTGGATTTTGCAATGCTATACTGGAGTACCTGTATCTCAAAATATGGACACAATGTCATACATCCACAGCCCTGGATTAGCTGTTGTGTGATGTACGTCAAAGTTTGAGAAGCTCTGTCTATATAGTTGAGTCACGCGTTATTAAAGTTATATAAGACAGCAATAAATCCCATCAATCAGAGCAAGAACACATCTGACCCTCACCTCCCTCTGCAGAGAACACAGTAACCACCTCGCTGAAGGGCCCGTCTCCTTTGTTGTTATACACCCCCACCCTCACCTCAAATGGGGTGAGAGGGGGGAAGGTCTCGTCTCTGTATTTATAGGTGGTGGAGTCCGCCGAGGTCACCATTTTCTCTTTCCACCCACGTGTGCCGTTGGCTCTGAATGCCACGATGTAACCAAAACCTTCTCCATTTTGGAATTCTTCAGAGACGGGCTAAGGATGAAAAAAGAAACAAATGATTATGAGCTCTGGATTCATTTTCCAGGTGATAATGTTTAAAAGTCACATTGTTTACACTAATTCCTAAAATATCACTCAAAATATCTGAGTTTGCTTTAGGGGAAAAAATATTTCTCTGCAATGGGATCTGGAAATTGGAAAAGAATCCTAATAATACACAGCCAGCTGAGCTCAGAGAAATAAGGGAAGGGTAAACGGCTGTGCAGCGGGTAATTTATGAAGACTTTTGCCTGAGAATTATCAGCCCTGAAGATATAGTCTGGCCAATTATTTGACTCTAGCACAATTCATACTTCCTGTGTAATATGTAAAAATTCGCTATTTTCAGGTCAGCTTACATGTTGACATCTTAGGCAAGTTTTGCATCATTTTCGTTTGCTCTGCTGGTGCAAAAAAAAGTAAAAGTAAAATGCAACTAAATTCAAGTTTAAAATTCAATCATGTACCCAATTAACTGTGTGGAAACTGAATCTTAAAAGCATATTATGTTAAACAGTCAACACAGCAGTGCTGGAACAGAGACACTGGCATCTGAACTTTTATCTCTGATACTAATAATCCTTTGAGCTTTCAAAATATCACAACCAGCCTTCATTTTATTATTATTATTCAAACATGAAATCAAAATTGGGCCTACTCACATTTTTAAAGGAATGGTTGATGCAAAAATGAAAACACTCATACCCATAACACATTCATTCATCTTCAAAACACAAAAGAAGATATTTTAAAGGGGTCATCGGATGCCCATTTTCCACAAGTTGATATGATTCTTTAGTGTCTTAATGAAAAGTCTATAATATATTTTTGGTTAAAATTCTCAATGGTTGTGTAAAACAACACACTTTTTACCTTGCCAAAATGAGCTCTGCAAAAATCATCCCATTCTGATGGATTGTTCCTTTAAATGCAAACGAGCTCTGCTCTCTTCTCTTTGCTGCTCTGAGAGATTGTTTACTTTAGCCGCATTTAGCGTTTAGCCGCAAAACTTGCTAACTATCACGTTATTAGGAAAGGTGATTGCAGAGATTTGTAAAAAAAAAACAAAAAAACCTTACACTCACTTCTGCTGTAAGTGAAGCTGGATCACGAATGATTTGCACAAACATAGACGCATTTATGTAGATCAGGAGGTTCATTCTCTCCACAAACAAACGCAATCCACTGCATCTTCAGCGGCTCAGATGTCGGCAGTAAATGACGACCACTATATTCATTATTACTTCCAGCAACACAACACCTCAATCGCTCAATCGGAGATATTCTTGTCTAACTTACATCCCTGCTCTGGAAACAATGGAGGTCGGACTGTTACAGCTGGTCTGAGGTAAGACGCTCATGTCAATCAACTATTGTAGGAGTGGCCTCTGTTGGTGTGATGCCACACCGACAGGCATCTGTGAATTGCTCGATTTGAAAAAGGGGAATATTATTTTTACAGATTAATTAAAAAACACTGCATGGATTTTTATCATTATAGGGTAGATTTGTACATACACTACCAACACACATTAATGTTCAAACAACATGTAAAAGTGAAGTTTGAATCCGATGACCCCTTTAATGAAAACTGACACTTCAGAAAGTTTATAAAGAGTAGAAGCAATACCTATGAGTTGAGTAGTTTAATCCAAGTCTTCAGTTAATGAATATGATGCACTCCCAAAATATCATTTAAAGTCATTGTTGTGTAAATCATCAAACTGACATTACAAAAAGTAGCTTCAGCAATAAATAATTTGTTTAAAAAATTTATTTTGACCCTTTTGACTGGTTTTGTGTCAAAGCAGACCGACGTAAACTATGGAAAAGAAGATAATTTGATAAACATCTCAGTATTTTTTGTTCATACGATGTTAAGTCCTGGTAAACAAAACAGCTTGGTTACCAACAGTCTTCAAAATACCTTCTTTCATGTTCCACCAAAGAAAGGTTTGAAACATCATGAGGGTGAGTAAATGATTTTTTATTATTATTATTTTTATTTTTATGAAATTATACTCTAAATAAGAAACTAAATCTGCCAGTAGAAGGCGGTAAATGCCTTCAATTCAGTCAAACGGCTGATTTATCCAGGAATTAAGTAAACGGCTCTCTTTATGAATGGGCCTTTAAATCATTGATTCACATGATTCGTTCAAACTACAGATTCATTCAGAAACTAAACACCGCTGTGTTGCTCAGAGGATGCGCAACAATTCTGCTATGGCTTCAAAGGTAATATTTTCTCCGCAAAATTGAACAAAACCACATAATATTGTGTTTAAAATATAACACAATGATAACTTCTTATTTACTGAACTGTTGTATAAAATCACATTTAAGCTCATGATAGATCGGGACAAAATCAGCACTGGTGTCATATTGCTCTTGCTGCCTGTGTGATATTGTGTGATATGTGATACATAAATATGAGACAAAACACATATGGGGCATTTTTTGAACCAATATCTTGGATTTTAGGGCATAACGTCTAAGGTTACGTATGTAACCCTGGTTCCCCGAAGGGAACGAGACGCCGCGTCGAAACGCTTTGGGAACGCCTTCAGCGTGACCGTGCTCTGAATCACGTGTGAAATCAAACCAATGGAAGAACGAAACGTCATAGGCGGGTGACGTCACTGACCAGGAAGCATAAAAGCACGTGCGCCAGAACGAGCGTCAGCTTCCAGGAGAGAAGCAGCGCTCGCAGGGACGCAGGAGGATGGCTACGAGACGCGGCGTCTTGTTCCCTTCGGGGAACCAGGGTTACATACGTAACCTTAGACGTTCCCCTTCAGGAACTCGAGCCGCGTCGAAACGCTTTGGGAACGAGATGCCCACGCCGCCAGACCCCTAGTCCCTGCCTAGGATGTGCTAGGACAAAGGACAGAGGCACCGGGCGAGACCCGCAGGTCAAGTTCATAAAACCTGACAAAGGTCAAAGGTGAGGACCATCCCGCAGCGTTACAGATATCTTGCATGGGAACCCCAGCAAGAAAAGCTTTAGAGGCAGCCATGCTCCGGGTAGAGTGAGCTCTGACTCCTAGAGGAGGAGGAAGGTCAGAGGCCTCATACGCAGAACAAATAGCGTCCACTATCCAGCGACTTAGCGTTTGCTTGGAAGCAGGGAGGCCCCTCTTAGGGGGGCCATAACAGACAAACAGCTGATCTGACTTCCTCCACCTGGCAGCCCGGTGGACGTATGCGTCCAGTGCTCGCACCGGACACATACAATTAAGCTTCTGCTGGTCAGCATCCCGAAAGGGAGGAGGACAAAAGGCCTGAAGTACGACAGGCCGTGGTGTCGAGGAGGGGACCTTAGGGACATAACCCAGTTTTGGGTAAAGGAAAGCTTTAGACAGGCCTGGAGCAAAATCCAGGAAGGAAGGGGCCACAGAGAGGGCCTGAAGATCCCCAACTCTCTTAAGGGAGGAAAGTGCTAGAAGAAGGACAGTTTTAATATTAAGAAATCTGTCAGAAATTTCCTCGACAGGCTCAAAGGGAGGCCTGCAGAGAGCCTCTAACACCACTGACAGGTCCCACGTAGGGACACGAGGTCGTACCGGAGGCCTCAGCCTCAAAGCACCACGGAGGAAACGTGTAACAAGGGGGTCCTTTTCCACGGAACGACCACCAAGAGGGGCGTGGTAGGCCGCAATGGCCGCCACGTAGACCTTCAAGGTGGAGTGGGATAACCCTGCAGACAGCTGGCCCTGCAGGAACTCCAGCACTGAACCAACTGGGCAGTTAACTGGGTCTTGCTGGCGGCGTCCGCACCTAGAAGTGAAAAGTTTCCACTTCAAGGCGTACAGTTTCCTCGTGGAGGGAGCTCTAGATTGGAGGATGGTCTCAACAACCTCGGTTGAGAGACCGGAGGCTAAAAGGTGTGCCCCCTCAGAGGCCACACCCAAAGCTTCCACAGCTCCGGCCGGGGGTGAAGAATGGAGCCCCCTGCCTGTGAGAGGAGATCTCTCCTGACAGGAATCTCCCAGGGAGAGCCGTCTAGGAGAGAAATCAGGTCCGAGAACCATACTCGGCCCGGCCAGTACGGGGCTACTAGAAGAAGGGACACCCCGTCCCGGCGCACTCTCTCTAGAACTCCCGGGAGCAGAGCGATCGGGGGAAAGGCGTACAGACGTAGCCTCGGCCACGTCTGCACCATGGCATCCAGCCCCAGGGGAGCTGGATGAACTAGAGAGTACCAGAGGGGACATTGCGTGTTCTCCCTCGTGGCAAACAGATCCACCTGGGCTGGACCAAACACTCTCCAGATCTGCTTCACCACCTCGGGGTGAAGCATCCATTCCCCGGGCCTCGGCCCCTGTCTCGACAGGATGTCTGCTCCCAAGTTGAGATGCCCAGGAACATAAACTGCTCTCAGCGAGAGGAGTTTGCCCTGGGACCACACAAGGATCTGGTGCGCCAGCTTGTACAAGGGGTGCAAACGCAGACCTCCTTGGTGGTTGATGTAAGAGACCACCGAGGTGTTGTCGGTGCGGACCAACACATGGCGGTCTCTTAGGTCCGGGAGAAAGTGTTTCAGAGCCCGAAACACGGCCAGCATCTCCAGGCAATTTATGTGCCACGTGAGTTGGCGACCACTCCACAGACCGCGGGCAGGGTGGCCACTCATGACCGCTCCCCAACCAGTGAGGGACGCGTCCGTCGCTAGCGTTACGCGGCGACAAGGAGCTCCCAACACCGGGCCCTGAGACAAGAACCAAGGCTTCCTCCACATGTCCAGGGCACGTAGGCAGCGCCGCGTGACCCTGATCATGCGAAGTGAGTTTCCCCTCGGGGAGAACCACTTGGTCTTGAGCCACCACTGTAGGGGTCTCATGTACAGCAGGCCAAAAGGTATCACGTTGGACGCTGCTGCCATCAGACCCAGCAGTTGCTGGAACTGCTTCACAGTGAGTGACCGGCCTTCCTTCACTCTCTTGACTGCAGTGAGGATCGACTCGATCCGAGCAGGAGACAGACGTCCCTGCATCGTGGGCGAATCCCACACCACGCCCAGATAAGTGGTCCTCTGTAATGGAGAAAGCACACTTTCCTTGGCGTTTAGTCTCAACCCCAGCGCTTTCATGTGAGCGAGAACGACATCTCGATGCCGAACTGCCTCTATCTCCGACTGAGCTAGGATCAGCCAGTCGTCGATGTAATTGAGTATGTGGATGCCCTGGAGTCGCAGAGGAGCCAGAGCTGCATCCACACACTTCGTAAAAGTGCGGGGGGAGAGTGCTAGGCCGAACGGAAGAACCCGATATTGGTAAGCTTCGCCCCTGAAAGCAAACCTAAGGAACTTCCTGTGATGAGGAAGGATGGAGACGTGAAAATATGCGTCTTTTAGATCTATCGTGACAAACCAGTCCTCGGACCTGATCTGAGACACGACTTGCTTGATGGTAAGCATCTTGAACTTCAGTCTCTTGACTGAGCGGTTCAGCAGACGCAGATCTAAAATGGGACGCAGGCCCCCATCCTTCTTCAGAACAATGAAGTACCGGCTGTAGAACCCGGACTCTCTTTCGTGAGGAGGGACCACCTCGATGGCCTCCTTCCTCAGGAGAGTGGCTACTTCCTGTTCCATTACCAGACCCTGCTCGGGGCCCACCAGCGTGGGAGAGACCCCGTTGAACAGCGGAGGTGGTGCGCCGAACTGAATGCGATAACCTCGCTCTACAGTATGCAGGACCCAAGCAGACACATTGGGCAGTAGTTTCCACGCTGCCAAATGATCTACTAAGGTAACCAGCCTCTCGAGGCTGGCCTCTGGTGTTGTGTGGGCCGCTGGAACGGTGTCCTGAAACGGTTGCCCGGCAGGAAGCACCTGAACCAGCGGTCCCAGAGACCCCCGCGGGGGTGGCGAGCTCCCCAGCCCCGCTACGTTGCCGGGCGGAAAAAAACTGGGGTGGATGCTCGCTGGAGACCGCTGCGCCCTGAAACACTGGCAGGGTTGGCAAAACGGTCTCCCGGGGGCACAGGTGGGACCCGGACACCGAGTACTGCGGTGCTACCCGTTTCCCCCCAGATGGGGCTGCCCCCGGCGGTCCTGACGGCTTGGTCGAGGACCTCTTCGACTGAAGCACGACCCTCAGATCGGGCTTAGCCTGGGAGGTCCTCGACCTAGAGCGTTTGACCACTCGCTCTCGATGGGGAGGAGTGCGAGTGGCCACGCTCTGTTTCTGTGCTTCCCGGTGTGAGGAGCTGGTAGACGGCCGGGGCTGCTCCGTCGCAGCAGCCCCATGAGCTGGATGGCGGCGAGGGAGGAACCGCTGAAACGCCGCCGCTTGCTTACGCGCCTCCTGGTATCTGTCGATGACGGCATTGACGGCGTCGCCGAACAGACCAGCAGGCGAAAGCGGGGCGTCTAAGAGGAAGACCAACCAGTCAACCAGAGATGTCTCTCCGCGACCACAAGGGCTGCCATAGACCGCCCAATGGCACGGGCGGTCTCCTTAGTGGCGCGGAGAGACAAATCAGCGGTCCTCCTAAGCTCGGAGATGTCACTATCCTTAATCTCCTCGCCTTCATCCAGCATCCAGCAGGTCAGCCTGGTACGCCTGTAACACCGACATGGTGTGCAGACACGCACCAGCCTGACCCGCAGCCGTGTACCCCTTGCCCACCAGCGCTGAGGGGACTCGCAGCGGCTTGGAGGGCAAGACCGGAGCCTTCAGAGACGATGCAGACTCGGGGGACAGATAGCTCGCGAGCGTCTGTTCCACCCGAGGCATCGCTCTGTACCCTCGCTCATCCAACCCCGCCACATAACCGTAGTTATAGGAAGCAGGGATGAACAAGCGGGACGAGAAGGGTGCATTCCATGATCTCGACACCTCAGTGTGGAGATCAGGAAAGAATGGAAGGCTCCGGCGTGCTGGAGGTGGTCGAGACCGCAGAAATCTCTCGTCCAACTTGCTTTTCCGCGGCTCGACTAATGGCTCGGCAGGCCAATCGATGCTTAACTTGGCCACCGCCCGAGTCACCACCTCCAGCAGCTCCTCATACTGGGGAAACTGAGGTGCTGCAGCCTCATCCACACTCACCACATCAACCTCCTCGGAGGAAGAAATGGGGAGCGTGGAGGCCGACCCCCGGGGGGAAGAAACCGCAACGCGGGCTTCCGATCCCGAGGGCCGGGCAGCGGGTCTGGTGGGTGAGGCAGGAGATAGGGGGGCACCCGTCTCCATACCCTCCACCAGATCCAGTTGCGAACCCCACGAGTGCAGCCGCCGCTCCGCTTCGGCGGAAGCGGGACCGGACCCGCGGGGAATGCTGATGAAGGATCCCTCCGGGGAGAAGAGATCCTTCCGGGAGCGGAGCAGACGCATAGGTAATGCGTCGCAATGCGGGCAATCGCCCCCCTCGAGGGCCGATGCCGCATGCTCCGCTCCCAAGCAAGCCACGCATAGAGCGTGTGTATCCCCGCTCGAGATGTAACGAGAGCAGGGAGGAACATGCTCTAAAACCTGGCTTGCTAATGTTCTTAGTCTTTTCACACTTTTTAGACATACTGTCTCAAAATAAAAGTGGTGCTAACTTGCGACCAAAAGAGACAGCACAGACAAACACAGAGCGCTGCTGAAAGACAGAAGCTGACGCTCGTTCTGGCGCACGTGCTTTTATGCTTCCTGGTCAGTGACGTCACCCGCCTATGACGTTTCGTTCTTCCATTGGTTTGATTTCACACGTGATTCAGAGCGCGGTCACGCTGAAGGCGTTCCCAAAGCGTTTCGACGCGGCTCGAGTTCCTGAAGGGGAACTGCATTCGTGGAGTTGTTCCCCTACATCATATTTGTCAGCAGTCAACTATATGAAATATAGTGCAATAATAAGATGACGTATAGGTCTGGAGGCGGGGCCAGTGCGTTAAAATATTTTAAACGCATTATTTTTTTATAACCAATTCATTAAGTTAATGGGTTAAACTGTCAGTCCTACAGCATTATTTCGCTCCAAACTATATTGTATTGTATTGCAAAACACTTCTGCTGCCATTGAGGTGGGATACAGGTAAGGTTAGGGACAGACTGGGTGGTATGGGTAGGCTTAACGGTGGGTTAACGTGAACTCATGTACGTACACAATAAATGCATTGTATCAAATGATTAATTTAAATGTACGTAGCAGTTACGGCTACCTAATCTGAAGTAAGTTTATTTCACTCAGAAATGTTATAAGTGTAGCAAATGCCCTTGATGAACTTTAAGGGGCAACATTTGCCCACTAGAGATGATTTTCAGGGGCATTTTACCTTTATCTAAATAGATACCCGCTAATCAATAATTTAAGAATGATACGTTGACTCACACAGAACACAATGTTTCATGATCCGCCCGTGTACTAAAGCTAACCAGACTTTTTTTCCTTCATTTTACACGCCTAATACACATTTTATGTCTCAACATTTTAAATTAGTCTTTGCCCCGAGTCCCATTTCATACACTGACCAGCATAGAAACTAGGTTAGTTTTAGGCTAATTAAGGTTTAAGCTAATTATTATATGTAGCTAATTTTAGTTAATTATATATTATTAAATGATTTCCCTTTGAAAGAGACTTTAACGATTCAGTGGCTTTTATGTGATGGGTTACCACACAGGCTAATTTTACAACCTGCCCAATATTTGGCTGATTTATAAAGCTCTTTTTTCCCCACCATACAGCTTCAAAAACACACAGACGCTTAAAACATGTAGCCGATAAATAATTTCAATCTCCATATTTTTCCAGTTAAATGACATCCTTTGTTATGTCGGTTCTGAGAAAGAAGCAACACTAAATGGCACAGAATTACATCAAAATGTCAGAGAGTCCCAAATGAATCGGGGAGATTTTCAGTCGTAATGAAACAGATCACTTGTGAATGTCAAGCGCTTTGATGGTGAGCCTGAACACATCAATTAAAGATGTGCTAATCCAACACATCCAAGACTCAGCATACAGCGAGAGCACGCCATTGTTCTGTGAACCATATCAATGTCTTTTCAAAGGGCTTGGTTCAGGCCCTCGAGTAAATAAACGGCTCGGGTGACGACATTTCGTGAATAACGAGTCAAATATCAATTAATCTGCAGTGTAATGGCTGTGTCTCTGGAAATCACCTAGTGAATGGTTAATGGTAATTCTCTGTTCTAGGCTGAAGTCCTTCAACACTTCACTGTATGAATAGTATAGTATATATTATGCACGTCTTTCCTGTGTACCATTTATTTGACATTATGCACAGATGTTTTATTTGCTGAAAACCTTTTCTCAAATATGATATGCACTCTGCTCAATGGAGTTTAGCATTTTGCTATGCTAAAGCACGTAAATTATTCTTGTTCTGGAAAGGAGAGTAGGAGACATTTGTAAACTTAATCATTTGTAGACCAAGTCTGATTCAAACCATTGATTATCTACCCAGCGAGGTGTAAATTAATCTTTTCAAATGTATTAAAAAACAGTCGAATGATTGAAATACGAATGACCTTGCAAGATCATATCTGATGAAACTGTATAAAGATGCTTACAAAGTTTTCCAGACAGCTGCGAATAGTGACTAAATTCTACATAAAGTGATTGCAAATGTTACAGTCAAACAAATAAATAAACAAACATTAGTCACAGACTACATACTAATACTAGCAGAATGGACTAGGTTTGCACTGTGTGCTAGTGCTATGGTAATATATTACCCAAGCTTCATAATACAAATGGTGGGACAATATTTTCCAAATGAAGTCTGCTGAGAATTGACTCAGCTTTTGCGTGTATTATTAGAGTCCAGTGCTTTGGGTCCTGTTCGCACAGGATGTGAGACAGAGCAAACAGAATGAAACAACAAGGGAATCCAAAGATGAACTCTTTTTTTTGACTCATAAAGGAAAAACATACATTTATCAGCGAAAAATGTCATCTGATGCATTTCTAAATTAAAAATACTAAAAAGCTACAGCATAAGCACCTCACATGATGAGTTCAGTGGAGATTTGAAATGCTCACATTCATTAAATAGAATAAAGTTTATAACATTTTATGTTATGGCTTTAAAAAGTTTTCAGTGCAATCTGAGTTGCAATTCAGCATGAAGTGCATAAATTAAAACATAAATCTATATATATTTTTGTACAATAATGTAGTAATACACTATTAGTAGTAAACATATTACCACAGAAAACAGTTATTTCAAAGACAGTGGCTATTTGCTAAGTGAAAATAGCATATTTTTTATTTTAAATTATTACATTACTCCGTAGAATACTCGATTCTGAATGGTCATTTACCACATTATAAGGTATGATATTCCCAGATAACAACTGGTAAAGACTAATAACACAGGCTCATCCGGGTAACTGTCTGCACTGTAAAAAATAAATGGTTGAGAAAACTTAAAAAGGCAACTTGATGCAGTAAGACTTTTGTGTTCTCTCAACAATAGTTTTTTAGTTTTTCTAAGTAAAGATACTTTGTACTTAGATAATCCTATAACAGTAACTGCATAATTTATTCATGCTGCAGTGTATGCTGGGAACTCACAAAGCCTTAACATTTCAACAGTATGACATTCTTTGTTCAGACAACTGTGTTTTTCTAGTTGGGACAACATTTAGGGCAATTTTGTTGGTCTGACAAGGTTTTTTTTTATGACGTTTCAAGAAAAGAGCATTGTTTAGTATTTGAGACTTAAAATACAGTTTTATAAACTGGAAAATAGGCATTTGCATTTTTTTTACAGTGTGCAGTCGGCACTGTTCACTTGCTGGAATCATTTGTTCTTGGAAGCTTTGCGTTTGGTTGGCTAATAAAATATTAAAACTCAGTTCAATATTATGAGTACAATTATTTAATTACGTCATCCTGGTATCGTGGACTCGCTCGATTGTTTTGTACACAGTATTGGATTATAAGATAACAAAAAAACATATTTGTGTTATATCAATATCTTTTATTAATGTATCAGTGTTCTCAGATCAATGTTTTACTTCTAATTATTTACTTTTGTGGCAAGTAGCCATGTAATAAGCGGGACAATGTACATCCAGCCAGTTGTTTTTGCAGAATAAAGCCTGTTCTATTTTTATTTCTATATTTCAGTGCTTGGTGTGCCGTGGTATTTTTTTATTGACCAATTTTATTTGCCACTGTATAGGCCCACAATAAAATAGTACCATTAAGATATTCACATATATGAAAAGTTTTTTATAACAAAATGACACTTTGTAACGCAAATAAAATGGATTTCCCCTTCAAAAACGATCGTAGTTTATGGTCCATTATTATTACAGATCAGTCATTAAGTAGTACAATGGAAAATTCACATTTATTAAACATTTAACTCTTTTTAACAAAATGAAGAAGACGAAGCCTAGCCTATACTTGCATTGTAACCCAAATAAATAAGGTTTCCCTTATTTAAAACGAAGGCTTAATGGTGGTTCATTGTTATTTTTTTAAATAAAAGTAATTTATTTTAAACTAAGAAATTAAACGTTTATTAACAGTAGTTATCTTGCACTTTTGGATCCGCCACCAGTCATTTCGCATCAGACTCCTGCGGCTCCACACTGCTTGAAACAGGCGCGTCCCATGTCCAGCTGAAACATCCATGCATTAATAGAGGAATTGCACAATATACCATTTGATTTGATGAGACACAATAAAGGTATTTTGACAACTGTAGTATTGACTATGCCTTTTTGGGAAATAAAAGCGAGGGTAAGCACATTATAAATTCTTTAAAATTGCACTTACACAGTTGGCATTACTACCATGCAATTATAAAGCACATATCCTGATATAATTTTTATTTTCAACAGACCTTTTGCTCATTAGGGTGAGTATTCAGAATGCGGTTTGCATTTCACAATGTCAAATCATTCTTGTTCTGGAAGGCTGTATACAGTCTGTTGGTCACATGAGTTGATTTCGCATGTCCAGCTGCTGACAATTTCCCTGCTGCTTTTTTTTTCAAAAGAGCTTTGACACTTGCTTGATGTTTTTTTTTTTTTTTTCTGAAGGGGGAGATATCAGAGTCTGTCTGCGACACCTGCTAGGCATTTAATAGAATGGAATGCAATCTATTAAGGGAGATAGAAATTTAATTAAAATGTAAGCCGGCGGAATTAAATCTTGGGCAATTTTAATAATTGACAAACACCTGTACTCTCTTCTCTTTTTGGCAGCGAATCTGTCCGTCACGCCAAATTTTGACTGATTTCCACTCGCTTCTGAAATTGTCACGTCTCTTGGCGGCAGCACCCAAAATAAGACGCAGACAGATGATTTGAGAGAATGGGCTGTACCTTCACACGAAATACTTTAGCGCACGCTCTTAGTGCCACGGCAGTGTAATTAACTCACTCTAGTGTTTCTAGCAATTGAATTAACAACCCTTGAACCAACATTATTGGTGCTGGCTGAGCCTTTCTGCATGGGGCGACCAATAAATGGACGTTTAAAAAAAAAGGAAAAATCAGTTCTGCTACAAAATGGAGTGGAACATGCATCTAAAAAGGCTGTTGGGCAAAGGAGTGGCACCCACGGTGCAAATGAAGTCTGCTGGCGGTCTGATATCGGCACGCACGGCGGGCTGCGGCAGGCATCGAATAGGAAGTAGGGTAACTGTAATGGTCCAGTCCATTGCTCCTGATGCCCGTAATACTTTTTCTCTCTCTGCAGACACTAATGAGCAGACGGGGTGAGCTGTTTAGTCATTCATCCTGTTTAATAAGCAGCTCTCGGCCCAGCCGCCCTGGTCTTCCACAACCACCCAGAGATGATTGGAGAGGCAGCGTAGCCACTGGTTCACGTGCCACGAATGCCAATGCAGCCCCGCGTCTTCTCATATCCACCAATATTGATTGGAGATGCAGAGCCAATTCAGGGGTTCTAAAGTGGTTAATCGGGATGCAGATAAACAGGGTGGAGCTTAAATGGAGCTATATGGGACTGTGCCAGAAAAGAAGACACTATCGTTGTACACAATATTGGGGAGGCTACATTCCCACAATTTGTTTTCTGGGATTGTCAGCTGTATTTACTAACAGGTGTGACTCTTGAATTTCCTATTCAGCATAGCTGTGAGTTGAATCCTGCGCGAATAATCAATGCCAAGCCTTTTCTCTTCTCCCTAGTAGACGAGGATAACACTTGTAACAATAGTAAAAGTGACTAAATAAGAAGATGATAACTTCTGAAACACTTTACAATCTAACCCAAAATCACTCTCAAAATGCATGTTTATCCTGAAAAAAGTCAGTTTGGTTATAAAATGCAGATCATTATATTTTTATGCGCTGCAGCAGAGTAATCTGAGACAATAATCAATCTCAAATGTGGCATTGAGAATTTTGATTCAACTGAGTTCAGGTTTGTTTGCATAAGGAACTAAAAATAAATGTTTCACAGGTCAAATCATTGATCAAATGTTAATTTTTAACTGTGTCTTTCTTTTTATAAGCCAAATTATGCTGTTTGTCACCATGATTTGACTATAAAACAATGTTCTATTTGATATTCTAGTTGTAGGTATTGTAATATTAAGGTCAATTTGAAACAGTTACACTAATATAACTGTTTTTCTGCCAGAGAAACAAATTGACTATTCTAACAGTGCTGAGACAATAGCATGCCAAGCCACCTGTGACTTAAAGACCAAAACATAAAAATTAAATTACAATGATTTTGTCTTTTCTTTGTTAAAAAAAAACCTTTATTGATTTGTTTGTTTGGTTATTATTATTACTATTATTTTCTTTTAAAACCTTAATTCTTTTTATTTTCTCCACTTTAGCTGTCTCACGCCACAGTCACATTGTTACAATGAAACACTTTTTTAAAACTTTATTAATTCTAAAATTAAACAAATTAATAAAGACATATATTGCTATAGTCAGGGATGCACATAAGCAGTGCATAGGTGCACATGACAACCAAACTAAAAAATGCACTGGGTAAATAAGTTCAGACTATTCATTTGCACGTGACATTTCACTCGGCAGTGCTAAAACAGACAGTGCATGTATTCACTTGCGGCACCCTGACAAAATAAAAGTCTGCTGATTTTAGGTTTAAAAATGATGAAAATTCATATAGAAAATAAAAAGGAAAAACAAACATAAAAGAAAGCATAAATATTAGCACTGTATTTTTTTTAAGTGTACTATACCATAATTGCATGACTTTTTATTTTTTAATTTGTTTATAAAAGTGCAATAATACTATTATTATTTTAAACATATTGTTTAAATGTAATAACACATGTCAACAGCTCTCAGTGCTTTGTTCAAAATTTGTAAACCACTAATAGGAGTTTTAAGTATGGTGGCACTCTAATGTTTAATGTAAAGGGTCTGTTCTGGAAAAGGTTATATTCCAGGTATGGGAGACCTGGTAACTGAAGTATTATTAAATTCATAAAGCTGCTCAGTCACCATTATGTCCTTGAGTAAAGCACTCGGGCTCTGGGGGGACAGTCCAATTAATGCGTTGCAAATCGTTTTGCTTTAAAAGCGTCTGCTAAATGATATGTAATTTAATATGATGTACTATGTGTCTCAAAATAGCACCTGAAGCTTCTGTCAGGATACCTGCTAGTACGTCCCTTAAAGTGATACAGCAGTAAAGAATTAACGCTTGAGAAATCTCCTGTGTGTTTAAAACAGGCAAACATCAGACTCACAATGAGTTTAGAGCTCTAAGCAACATCTAAAACCTTTCTAGTGTATAGGCACGTTCTGCATGTTGTGAACGCGATGAGGGGCTCATAATTGAACTGTCATTGCGAAAGCAAAATTAAAACTCTGATTATTCTGTAGTTACAGTGATAACCTCCTCAAGGGGTTATAAACTCAGGAAGTCATCATGGTAAAAATATTCCATTGCATCTGGAATGAGCCTTATCGTATTTAATTTCTCACTAAGGTGTAGTTCCGCTAATATGAAAGTTATTTGCCTGGTGACAGTTGGGGCCTGAGTATTTAATAACTGCAAGAGTATCGTCACTTCAGCGTACATCTGTTCCACAATTCCCCAGTCAATCGCACATTTAACTGGCTTCATTTAGAAACCTTTTTTTTTTTTCTTTATTTTGTCATATTAGATTACAACGCATATGAGAACCAGTTGTGTTTTGGTGTCAGTGACGTCAAAGCTGGCACAGTGCATGAATGTGTATTTTTGCACATACATTAATAAAGTCAGATAAGATGACAATACCACGCTGTAAAATATATGGTAACCTGCAATTGTCACCTTAAAGAGTTAGTTCACCCCAAAACTGAAAATTCCATCTATATACATCAGTTTATACCAACAAAACTATTTTTATGGAATAAATAAGGAAGAACACAGCCCTTAAAGGGACAGTTCACCCAAAAGTAAAAAATCTGTCATTAATTATTCTCCCTCATGTCATTCCGAATGCATAAGACTTCGTTCATCTTTGGAAAACAAATTAGGATATTTTTGACGAAATTTGACGGGTTTGGAACGATATGAGGGATACAACCAATACAACCAATTCATTTAGATGTTTCCATTTTTAGGTTATCATTTATTTTTCAGTACATGCTAGTCTCTTGTGAAAAGGAATACATTTTAGTGCTTACTATGGAAATAATATACACTTTAAAATAATATACTAAGTGCAAACTGAATGTAGTGTTTTTGGACACTAAAATGCATGTTATTTAAAATTAAATGAAAATGTACTATAGTTAAAATTATAATTATGTTATTTAAACTTAAGAACATAAAAAGAATACATTTTAAAGAATGTAACCAAACAGTTACTGATAGCCATTGACTTCCATATGGAAAAAAACAAAAAACAAAACCACAATGGGGGTCAACGGCTACCAGCAAATGCTTGATTACCATCATTTTTCAAAACATCTTTTTTTTGCATTCAAAAGAAGAAAGAAATTCATACAGGTCTGGAACAATCCGAGGGTAAGTACTGTAAATGATGAAAGGCACTCTTTTTTGGGTGAACCATCCCTTTAAGTGGCCTTTTATTTTAGAAACTTATATTATCTGCAAATGCAGTTTTTAAATACACACTTATACGATTTTAAGGTCACTACAAGTGCACATCCAATACAACTGAGCACACTGCTTCACAAGGAGTGCTATTGTTGTATTAGTTGGAGGGACCCTCACATTCTAGAGAGCATCTGATTGAGCCATCAATATTTTCCAAGAAGACAAACCTTGTGGGTACATTTGAAATCACATACTAACCGAGTACACAAAAAAATGCTTTAAATGCTTGTTCAAATTACTTGGTTAAGCAGAACCAACTAAATTCTTGAAATGTTCTTACCTAACTTATTTCCATTATGTTCAGTCCACTTAAATTTGTAAAACTTAACTGAACTTAATCAATTTGTGTTGGGACTACATAAATCATTTTTGTTGACACAACTAACTGAAAAATGGATGTGTAGTTCCCAGCATGCTTTACATGGGGTCGCATTAAGAGGGACACGTTTACAAAAATCTTCTTTGCTCAACTCTTATGGTATATATTACAACTATGCATGAAGTTGCTCTTATTGCTGTGTTATTGCTAAATACTTCGGAATTATAATTAACATGCCAACATGTGTTTTTTTGCTAAATATTATTAAAAAAAATAGCTTGCCCAGTGAACTTAATTAAATCCATACAACAAGACTAAATCAAGTTCAGTTAAACAAATGATGTTTTGTTGAGCCAACTGAACATTATTTGTTTAACTGAACTTGTTTTAGTCTTGTTGTATGAACCTGAACTAATTGCTTGGAAAAGTTAATTTTATTGTTATTTTTTTTTGAGTGTAATATGCCAAATGTGCTAAACGTCAGACTTCAGAAAATGGGGTAGATGGCCTTAAAGCTAATAGACAAAACTGCGATTTCAATTTTTGGGGGTCTGTAAGTAATGGAAAGCAGTTTGTGTGACACACCCTCAATCTACAAACCAACACAACTTTATGTAAATAGATAAATTAATATCTAATTGACTCATCAGCATTTACAAATAGCAATTTTATGTCATGTTAATAATTTGAACAAAGTAAAACTTGCAAAGTATTACAAATATCTAGCAGATCTGTAAACCTGCATCACTTCTCAGTCCTTTTTTTCCTCCAACAGCATTCCCACAAAGCACAAAATTTCATTTAGAACATAGTCATTCATCTGTTCTTATAGGGTTTGTGACCATAAGTGCAGCAATCCTTCAATAGGCAAATTGCAATGGTGGCAATTATAGCCGGATACAATTAGGAACGCTCAAGTCAATTAGCTGCGTGAATCTATTTGGCCAGGAACTGCAAGTCTTTTATGCCATATTCATTAGCATAGCAAGAGTTCACAGTAGGGAGTCCATTGTGCATGCTGAGTGCAAACCTACCTCCCAGGATATGACCAGCTCATGCCTGCGGCCGTTCCCCCCTCTCACGTTGGCAGGGGCTACTGACGGAACTGCAGACACAGAAATAATGCAATGTAATAGTGCATTATATTATTAGCTCAACGTTTCTATTAGCTAAAACCTGTATGCAAAAATATAAGTGGTGCCACTGCTTCCTAATGACTACTAATGATTAATTAATGCTTGGCTGTTAAGATCGAGGAGGGAAATTTACTCTATAGATGTAACTCTCAAAACCACAACCAGTCAAGAAACATTATAGCACTCACTAAACACAACTGACAGCTTGAGTCACACAAAAACGTAGATGGGAATAGTTAAACCAAAAGTGTAAAATACAATAATTATTCTATTATTATTTATTACTTATTTACTCATGTAAACAAATACATAATTGCAAAGGTATTGTTTTGTGGGATAATAAATTACACAACCAAGGCTCATTGGAAAAAAATGTGCAACATACATTTACATTAGATTTATGCATTTGGCAGATGCTTTTATCCAAAGCAACTTCTATTTATTCAAGGTACACTTTATATCAGTTCTTGCCATCTTGGATTTGCCAATGCCATGCTCTACTGTTTGTGCTACAATAAGGCAATGTTATATACCTCAGAACTATTTTTGTTATTGCATGACTACATAGTGATGTTTATTTCTCATAATCAGCTACATATGTATGCCTTTTCTAATATAGTAAACTTGCTCTGTAGCTCACCTGGTACAGCACTTAAGATGCGAAACGCTCGAGTATGAGTCCCGTGAAACACAAATCATGAAAAAAAAAGAGTTGAGTTTAGGTGGTATTTTATTATTATTTTTTTAACGCCAATTAGCGGACATTTAATTTCCGAACTGCCACAATACTCTACAACATCCAATGTAATAAAATGTTTCCAGGTTCACGTTCAGCTGTTTTGGTTAAAACTGAACATGCTTTTACATGTATGCGAGTGCCACTCACTTTTACAAGTGTTGTGAAATGTGCAAGAAACAATGTAATATTTTGCAGTAATTTCACCATGCTCATGTTTTTTCAATAAAACTGGGTTAAAATTAGATATTATTGCCCTTTTCCATAGAACAACAGGTCAAAGTTTAGGTTAGACCCAAATTTAGGTAACTTCATTAAAAGTATGTTCTGTTCTCATCTTGTATGACTTTTTGAAATGGACACTTTTATTGTGTTTTTAGTTATTTTGCCAATTTTAAAGCTCAACAGCTGTGGAAGAGTAAGTAATGACAGAATTATTCCTTAAAAAAAAAATAAAAAAACACTAACAGTGGCATATAACCACAACTGCAATAATTCAATCGGCTTTAAATAATGAGAAAAAAAGTAGCTGTCACTATATTCATATTTTGGGATATTTCATTGCTGCATAATCGGGCAGGCCTGCTGAATGTTTTTGAACCAAAGCGTGTTGAAGCGAAGGTTTTGTTCTCCGTAAATAGAGAATTCTGCAGCCTCTTTGCCTGAGGGCACAAGTGCCTTTCTGCTTCAGCTCAAACACAAAAACTTGTTTAAATTCATGTAAGCGGCTTATTTTCTGCTTCTCCTCCAATTAAAATAGAACCAGGGTCACCCTGGATGTTCAGATGGGTGACGGCAGTCGTAAAAATGTGTCACAACACGCAGCTACACGATCCCCCGAGTGGAGGATAAACGAGGCTTGAGAGAAGACTGTTTGTTTATTTAGATTTCTGTTCAGTTGGAGGGCGTTTAGCTCAGTGACATTCACGGGTGAATGAACCAATGACAGATACCTGCTTCCTTAGTGCGGACCGCTCTGGAGGGGGCGCTCGGGTCGCCTGTGCCTATGCCGTTCGTGGCCACCACCCGAAACTCATACTCCACCCAGGGGTTGAGCTCCACTGCCATGGCGGACTCCATGTTTCCTGTCACCGGGTCTGGATCTGAGGGGGATGTGAAGCACAGCGAAGAGGTACCAAAACAAGTGAGGAATCAATACAGCTTAAAACACAAGCATCTACTGAGACTAAATCCTTGTAGACTAGAGGCTAGTCTACATTTCAAAGTAATGTAGAGTGATACAGTATGCTTGAGCTAAACACACACACACAAAATACATGTTGAGTAACAAAACAAAACAAAACAAAACAAATTGTGAAATAAATAAATACAGAGAGAGAGAGAGAGAGAGAGAGAGAGAGAGAGAGAGAGAGAGAGTGTTCTTTTTGGTCCTTGAATCTCATTGACTGAGAGGTCTTTTCACCCGTGAGATATTCACCCAATATCACACGGTAAACATTTCACCTTTTGTATCACTCTGTTTGCAGTTTCTGACAGTGAGTGTCATGATGGACACCCTAATCTTCTCCAACCAATACTTTATTTTCAAACTTATGATTATTTCCTTCATTTTTATTAAACTAAATGCTTTTCCGATATTAGATTTGAAGAGGGAGAAAAAAAAAGTTTGCCAAAAGGTGGATTCGAACCCAGGTCGATCACGTCAAAAAGACTACAACATACACTTTACCATCTGCACCACTGGAACTGTTGTTTAACATTTGTCTTTTGTAGTGTTGACCAGCCCAATCACACGTTAGTGGGCAGAGTTAGTATAAATAGCCTCTGCCAACAAGGTGGGCTATTTGCACTTAGTTTAAATAGACACTCTGTTATATTTTATATCACTTTAATGCTGTATATCAGAGCGCTGCCTTTGTACTGTTGACTGAATTGCTTAGCAACTTTTATGATGGCTATTGTTGTTTATTAAATATTATTAAAAACTCCCTAATAAACTTCTTTCTTTCTACATATAGAGCTGACTTTTAAGAGAACAACCAAATTCCAATGTGACCTTACAACTGATTTTATGAGTAGTGTACATTGGCAGTTTTGAATTAGCACATATCACTACGATGCTTTATTAAGCATAAACAAATATATAACAAATAAATAAGAAGTGAAATATTACTTAAAGAAATTAAATATATTTATGTTCAACATTTGTCTCGCTTTTGGAACATTCTATCCATCAGTTTTCACTGAGCTTGTCACAGCACAATGCATTCTAGGATTGCCTTCTCTTCTAAGAACATTTGCCATGCTCATTATTTAGCCAGAATAAACAATTACGCTGCCTATGTTTTGGAACAGCCTTTGCATTGGACGCGCTCCTGATGCTTTAAATGCTCTAGCTCACTAAGCTGTGGAACAGAGCCAACATCTAGTTTTCTAACATCATAGATCAATTTTGAACAACCTAAAAAGTCAATACTAGATTTTTCTTTTAAAGCAACTAAGCATAAAGCTTTACATTTCTGCAGCAATGAGGAACACAAAATGAATGACAAAGTATATTTTAGTTTACCATAAATGCTTGTCAGCACTTTTAGCAGTACACTTTAACCATATTGCAATGGCAATAAAATTATGAAATGATGTATAAATATGTCATTAATTGGGTCAAAGTAACACTGTAACGTTCAGCTAATTGTATTTAATAAAAAGAACAAAAAACAATTAAACTTTAATAGATTCCATTTAATTTTAATTAACATGCAGCTAAGTGCATGAAAACATTACATGTAAGTATATTCTTTTAAAGTATTTCCCAAGTACTCTATTTGAAAGAATGCTGAAGTGTACTTCGTTTTCACATTATGCCAGTGTATTACAGCTTCTGTTTTTCTGTGCAATTGAGCTTTGAATAAGAGATTGAGAAATGTTTCCATGGCTTCTAGAAAAGTGAATTAGTAATTTTGATTTCTCTCATGGTTTGCTCAAGTCAGTACATAAGAGACACCAGACACAAGATTGTGTTTGCCCAGAGGACTGGCTCCTCGTTCTACACACCTCATTTCAGTCCAGACACACACTTGGCAGAAGACCAAACCTCTGGGCTAACTTCTGTCTACAGTTAACGGCTGTACATAACCTGTGGGACCAGAGCCCTGCTCTAGGCGTGAGACTGCGAGATGATAAACTCCCAGATGCTCTCCACAAAATTTTTCTCTCCCCCCCTCTGGCTTACCCTGCCTTATCGGACTGTTTCTCTTCTTCACCCTCTCTATACTTTCATACTTCAGGTTTTCTCTTTTCTGTCCCTCTTTGACCACACACACCTCGATTTCCATTGCATTCCTCAGAGTTTTTCATTTTCAGTTTTAGTCTGCTTTACTGGCATGTCAAAAACTCTGGATTGCCACTGGCTCTTGGGCTTTTAAAATAGCGCTTTTGAAAATTTTGTACAGTATGAGAATCCTGACAGAAACAATGTTTCTGTTGCAAAACTTAACCAATGGCGTAAGCTTAACAAACATATTTGAATATATGACATGTATGTCAGTACTAATGAAAGTATATTTTGGTTTACCATAAATGCTTGTCAGCACTTTTGGCAGTACATCATAAAAATGTCAAAAACAGTAGGTAATTCTGAAATTACATATAAAGATGTAATTACATTTTTACATAACTACACTATATGGACACCTGACCATTACATCAACAGAGACTTTAATGATGTTGCATTCTAAATACATAGACATTAATATAGAGTTGATCCCTCCTTTGCAGCTACAACAGCTTCCACTCTTCTTTTAAGCCTTGCCACAAGATTTTGGACGGTTTCTGTGGAAATTTTTTGCCAGTTCATCTAGAAGGGCATTTTTGAGGTCATCGCTGATGTTGGATGAGAAAGCCTTGCTCACAATCTCCATTCCAGTTCTTCCCAAAGGCATTCAGTGGGGTTGAGGTCAGGGCTCTGTGTAGGCCAGTCAAGTTTTTACACACCAAACTCACCCAACTATCTCTTTACGGACCTTGATTTGCTCAGTGGAGAACAGCCATGCTAGAATAGAAATGGGCCTTCCCCAACAAAATTGGAAGCATAGCATTAAGGGATGTACTGAAATGAAAATTCTGTGCCATCACACCAAAACCGAAAATTCTGGATGCACTCGGCCGAAAACCGAAATGGAAACCAAAGTGCAAAGAGCCTGTCTTGTTGGCAGAAGCTATTTACACTAACTCCGCCCACTGACATGTGATTGTGATAGTCAGCTACAAAAGACAGCTGTCTATCATCAGTTCCAGCGGCGCAGAGGATAAAGTGCATCTTTTGCTCTTTTCGATGCGATCGATGCAGGTTCGATTCTGCCTTCTGGCGAACTTTTTTCTCCCTTTTCAAATCTCATATCATATCGGAAATGCATGTATTTTCAATAAAAATAGGAAATAATAAAAAAGTTGAAGATAAAGTATCAGTTAGGGTATAGGTATAGAGAGGGCTTATTGTCCCAATAAGGCAGCATCCATTTAATGAACTGAATTAAAGCTATAATTTGCACTCAATACGTAATTACTGCATACTATTTTAATGTAGCATACTGAGGTGCAGATAATTGCGTCTATTTGCAGTAAGCATTATAAATAGCAGAAAATCCTGCTATATTTCAACATCGTGTAAATAGAATCCACAACTATTTGCACTTAGTGTAATTAGCATCTATCGTTAAGAAAATATGCTATTTTCACTTAGTGTAAATAGCATCTATGGTTATTTGCACTTAGTGTAAATAGCTTTTATCACTGCAAATAGCTGCCTTGTTTATTACTTTTTTAAATTGAACTCAATAACTTTAATTATACAGAATCAAAAAATAAATAAATAAATAAATAAATAAATAAATAAAATAACCACACTTTTAATGAATGTAACAACACAAAATTGGACAGAAAATATATTAATATTAACATCAAAGTAGCACTATTGCAAAATAGAACAAGTGAAGAGTTCAGATGCAAAAGCCTCTAAATCCATCTGGCGTATTTCTTAAAATTAGCATTTCTTTCTGGCTACTGTGTATAGGTTTCTATGTAAGTACTGGTACTTCTGATTGGGCTGAGGCTGGAATTCAGCGAGTTTGAAGTAAAAGTATTTGATGGATGTATACTGTGTCAGGAGCATTCACTCACTTTTATTATCTCATTTTTGACCGAGATGGCTTTTAGCTGGTTTTGCATCTGAACTCTTCAAGTATACTACTGTACATAGAAATTTCCTGTTGGCCCATTGTTTCAGTGGACTTTACTTTTCTAGCGGTACATGAGCACATTCATAGAGCGGAATTTTGAGCGGAGTGTCACACCACGCAGTGATGATGGCTAGAGATGCTGAACACCGCTGGGTGGTGCGGCGTACCTTATATTTTCAGCTATTTTAATGCCATTTTTGAATTTTTGGTGGCTGAAATTTTGGTGCATCCCTAATAGCACTGTCCAAAATGTTTCACTTCACTGGAAGTAAGACCTGGAACCCCTGACAAAACAGCCTGATATTGCAGTCAAGGAGGTAACGTTTTCCTGACATCCACCAAACCCACCCTTTGTCCATCAGTCTGCCAAACACTGAAGTGTGATTAATCACTCCACAGAACAGGTTTCCACTGCTCCAGAGTCCAGTAAAGGCTTTACATCCAATGCTTGGCATTGCACTTGGTGATGTGAGGCTTGCATGCAGCCACTCTGCCATGGCAACTAATTCCATGAAGCTCTCACTGCACAGTTTTTGTGCTGATATTAACGCCAGTGGAAGTTTGAAACTCTTTAGCTATGAAATGAGCAGAGTGTTGGCAACTCTAGCAAACTAGTACAAGACATGTTTTAGCACATTGCTAAAACAACAGCATACTATTGTTGAAACATTTATCATTGCATAATGGCTACTATTTCACTTAATAATGTTTTGTACTGAACAATATGTTGAACACATATGCAATAAGCAGTATGCTATTACACTGTGGGATACAGTATTCTGTGCTCTGGTTGTAAACAACACATTTAGTAAATGGAGTAATATTCTGTGCATACTGCAAATCTGCTTAAAGGAGAAGTCCACTTCCAGAACAACAAATGACAGATAATGTACTCACCCCCTTGTCATCCAAGATGTTCATGTCTTTCTTTCTTCAGCCATAAAGAAATTATGTTTTTTTGAGGAAAACTTTTCATTTTTCTCTATATAATGGACTGATATGGTGCCTCGATTTTGAACTTCCAAAATGCAGTTTAAATGCAGCTTCAAACGATCCCAAATGTGGTTGTAAACGATCCCAGCCGAGGAAGAAGGGTCTTATCTAGCGAAAAGATTGGTTATTTTTATAAAAATAATACAATTTATATACTTTTTAATCTCAAATGCTCGTCTTGTCTCACTTCCGGTTCCCATCTCATGCTCTCCCTTAACTTCAAAATCATCCTATATCACTGTTTTACCTTTTTTGCTTTGTGTTTGATCTTCTTTGCATGTTGACTTTGCAAAGACTGTGTCGGTACTTCTGCAGAGATGTAGGGTGATTTTGAAATGATTTTTGAAGTTGAGGGAGAAAAACAATTGGAGTTTTTCGACATACCCTAACTGTCTTGAGCCAGAATACACAGAGTTCAGGGAGAGCAAGACAAGACGAGCATTTAAGATTAACAGGTATTTAAATTGTATTTTTTTAATGAAAATAACAGATTGTTTCGCTAGATAAGACCCTTCTTCCTTGGCTGGGATTGTTTCCAACCACATTTGGGATCGTTTGAAGCCGCATTTAAACTGCATTTTGGAAGTTCAAAATCGGGGCACCATATCAGTCCATTATATGGAGAAAAATCCTGAAATGTTTCCCTCAAAAAACATAATTTCTTTACGGCTGAAGAAAGAAAGACATGAACATCTTGGATGACAAGGGGGTGAGTACATTATCTGTCATTTGTTGTTCTGGAAGTGGACTTCTCCTTTAATTGTACTGAGCGTGCATTGTATTGTATTGACGTACTTCAAATCTTAAAAGTCTATCAAATCACAATAGATTTGATAGAAATATTGGTATAAAATAAATAAATAATTATGAAATTACATATAATGATGTTCTTATGATGTGTGATAAAGAGTCATACTTAAGGGGGGACATTTTTTTTTAAAAGTTGAAGTGAATGCTTGCACTAAAGTATACTCTTTTAAAGTAAATGATTTGGTATGCTAGTATGAACTTGCCGTCTGAACTCTACATATCAAGTTACTGTGTAGTTGCAAAATTCAAGCTCTAAAGTTTGTTGCATCCCAACAGTCTTTGTTGCTCATGTCACCTTAAATCTCTTATTGGAAATGGATGACTTTGAATACTTTGTCAGCATGAACACCCCTTTAGGCCTACTCTATTCCTAGAAGAATACTGCAGAGTAAAGAACATGAAGTGGTAGCTGTGTTTAAACACTCCAAAGCAAAGATTTTCCTCTCTGCCTCCATGTTTTAATCTGACTAGCTTCAGCACTTAAAGCATTGTGTGCACACTAATTGTGCCTTATCTCTCTTACTGCGAACCATGTGGAATGTTCAAACTGAAAAGAACGATTCATCCATAAAAACTCAACATCATTGAATAAAACTTTGCTATTATCCAAAGCTGACTGCAAATGTTTGAACAGATGACACAAAAAGCTGTTGTCTTTGGATAATAGTAGATAATTACAAATGGTATTTGGAATAAAAAAATAGAGACTTATTTATCTGACAAATTATCTGATAAATGACTAAAATGAGAGTTAGATAACTGGGTGAATTAAAAAAAAAAATCCTTTCAGGAATATGTCTAGACTTTATAAAATGTTGCATAATGATAAAGTTTGTTATGTTCTTTGTGTATAATATAATCTTTCTTTTGATTTTAGAATGCAGTTCCAGCTGATGGTAAAGTTAACCTACTAATGACCTTCGTCATTAATTTCCCATCAGATTTCAGCCTGTGACATTTAAAAAAGCACAACAGACATTTAATAAAGGCCCACTGGGCTCTTGTCACACATCCTTCCTTACAAACAGATGGGAGGAAAAGTCAACTCCCAGCGCTTCAGTCGGCATTCAGAGACATTGTTAGCAGTCATACAGTATGCTGAAAGCCAAAGGTTTGGAGAGAGATCTTATATAACAAGAATGTAGGAATATATTTGAGTATTTAAGTAATTGGCCATTAAAACTCAAACTTTCATATGCAACCTGATGAGTTCAATCTGGGTTCGAAACTTACTTTAAAATGAATTGTATACAGTACATATATATATATATATATATATATATATATATATATATTTATATATATCATTATATTGAAAGAAGTCTCATATGCTCTTGAGCTCTTTTGCTCAAGGCTCCATTTATTAAAATATATAGTAAAACAGAACTATTGTGATTGTTGTGAATATTGCTCAAGCATTTCATTCAGTTTTTTTGCTTAATATTTTTTTCATTGAAACCATGATTCTTTTTTTTTTGTTTTTAGTATTCTTTGATTAAAAAAAAAAAACACCACTTATTTGAAATATAAATCTTCTGCAACAATAATTGGTCAAACTTGTATGGTCTAGTTGTTGCTAACAATCCACTACTACTGTTTTGCCTCAATAAATTAATAAACTCCTAATTAATAGTTAGTAAGGTAGTTGTTAAGTTCAGGTATTGGGTGGGACTAGGGATATAGAATATGGTCATGCAGAATATGTGCTTTATAAGTAGTAATAAACAGCCAATATGTTAATAATAGGCATGCTAATAAGTAACTAGTTAATAGTGAGAATTGTTCCCTATAGTAAAGTGTTACCATTTAATTAATAGTAATAAATATTTCTTGAGCACCACATCCACATTAGAATGATTTCTGAAGAATAATGTGCTCATAAGGGTCACAATGGCTGCTATTTATCGCATATAATATAACGGTAACACTTTACAATTAGGTGTCATTTGTTAACATTATTTAATTAACACAAGCAAACAATGAACAATATATTTCTTACAGTATTTATTAATCTCTGTTAATGATAGTTAATAATGATACAGTTTTTTTCATGTTTGTTTGTTCATGTTAGTTCACATTAGTAAATGCTGAAATGAACATTATCTAATAGTCATGAGCTGCAACCTTTTCATTTTGGGTATGTCATTCATGTCCCCATGCCAAGATGGCAGGTGCTTGAGAAGTTCATGTTGACTAATGTAGTTAAAGGGGTCCTACTATGCTCTTTTACAAAGTCTTGATTTTGTTTTGGGTGTACTAGAACATGCTTTCATGCATGGTGGTTCGAAAAACGCATTATTTTTAACATAAGTTACATTATTACAATACATTTCGCCCAGTCTTGCACATAAGGCTTGATTAGTTCCGGGTTTAGTGAAGGGCCGCCTTCCAAAAAACAAAATGTGTTGTGATTGGTTAGCTGTCCCACTGTGCTGCGATTGGCGAACAGCTTAGATGGTGTTTCAGTACTGCCACTACCCTCGTCAAAGAAGCAAGTTCTGTGTACAACTGTTAGCGCAAGGCAGATTAAAATGATTCTTACGTTTTAAATATGGATATTTTTCTTACAAAAACACATTGATTCGATCGAAGTGTGAGGCACTTTTTATTATGGATGGATGCACATTATTGGACTTGTTTTGGACTGATGAGGAGAAACACCCGTCTATGCCATTCTAAAGCTTGGGAGTGCCAAGATAAATTTTAATATAACTGCGACTGCATTCGTCTGAAAGAAGGAAGTCATATACACCTAGGATGCATGGAGGGTGAGCATTGCTCCAGTAGTGTTGGGTCCTATGGTCAGCCTGTGAGATCACCAATACATGAAATTATCATGCTAATGTATTTAATTAAGTTTACATACTTAGGTTCATTGCCCGAAACCAGCTCCAGCATAAGGCTAAAAGCAGCCTAACATTAACATTATCAAAGAACATCATCACCGATCAGCCTAGTCTATTCTAGTGCATGTTTATGCATTTTTAATAAACACTTGCGTTATAAGTGAAGCTATCTACACTGTATGATAATAAATCTCTTACCACACACTGCACACGTCTGCGGCGCAGACGTCTGACGCGGCAACCGGAGTATCGCGGCCTCGGCATGTATTTCGCCCCCTGTACTGCACACATCTGCGGTCACTCTAGTCAACGCCTGTGTTTATATTCTAATGGACCGCATTGTGACATCATTGCATGCGAAAAACAAACGTTGTAGTCCAAAGGAACCATTCGTTGTAGTTCTTGAAAAGGATTTGTAACTTTGTATTTCTTTTTTATGCCCAAAGATACACACCACACACTGACTAAAGTTCAAAAAGTGAAAAAGCATAATAGCATAATATAACCCCTTTAACTAAAGTTAACTAATGAACCCTGTTGCAAAGTGTTACGGTGTGTTCACACGGGGCGTCAGTGTCAACGCTTGATGGAAGGCGTGGCTGAAGTTTGGCACTGACGCCATGGTCATAGCAGCGTCAGCCAATGAAATTAGATAGGAACTCAACAACAAAAACTCGGATACAGCTTCATTGTCATTCAACATAAATATATCATAAAGGACCGGGTGATTGCCCACCGCAATAATTAGTTTCTCCTCCATTTTAAAATTTATCCTCAGTTTGCTGCTCTTGAACAGGATGAACGTGATTGGCTCCCGCCTGGCTACTGTATTTGCATAGAGCGATCCTGATTGGCTGACGCTTCCGTCGGCGGCGCTTCACTGGCGTTGCTCGCGGCAGAAGTTGAAAAATTCTCAACTTCTGCCGCGAGCAACGCCAGTGAAGCGCCGCCGACGGATCCACAATTCTTTTCGGCAACGCTTGACGTCACCCATTCAAAGTCAATGGGAAGCGTTGCCCCGTGTGAACACACCGTTACAAATATAACAGTGATCTTTCAAAGCGTTTGAATACAGTCTGAATCGCTCATGTCACTTTCATCACTTAAACACACACACACGCACACACACAGAGACATTAATGTGTATGGAAGTGATTACCGGTTTTCACAGTTTGCCAGCCCAGAGAGACAGGGCTACGTGCCTGTACATTGTAGGTGGTGATTGGACTGTGGTTGTCAACGCCATGGCTCCATGACAATGTCGCAGTGGTATCCGTGATCTCCTCTACAATCACCACTCCAGGAGGTCCAGGAGGGCCTGGAAACAAATGCCACCACTGAGTCAAACTAAACTAAATGATACATTTGACAGAATTCCACACATTTTTTGCTCATGATTAGTTCTTCCAGGGTTTTAAAATCACATCTGGCCTTCTTTCCTCTGATTTTTCACTGACTGGGTGGACCATGTTTCTGAACACTCATTAGGCCTTTGCCCATAATTAAAGGAGTAGTTCACTTCCAGAACAAAAAAATTACAGATAATGTACTCTCCCCCTTGTCATCCAAGATGTTCATGTCTTTCTTTCTTCAGCTGTAAAAGAATTACGTTTTTTGAGGAAAACATTTCTGCATTTTTCTCGATATAATGGACTGATATGGTGCCCTGATTTTGAACTTCCAAAATGTAGTTTAAATGCAACTTCAAAAGCCTCTAAATGATCCCAGCCAAGGAAGAAGGGTCTTATCTAGTGAAATGATCGAAAAAAACAAAAAACAAAATCTATTTAGGGGAGAGCGGGGACAAAAGTACTATTTTTCAAAAAACAAAACAATTAAAAAAAAAATGTTGTAGACAGAGATATATTTTTGCTGTGGTCTATAACTCAGTTTGAATATAAAATAATAATATAATTTCAGTTTGAACATAAGTTGCACATTGTTACGTTCGACCCTGTTGGTTGGGACGAAAGTAACCCACAGGTGGGTCAAAAGCAACACAACAATACAAGCTAGATGTTTTTGTGTTACTCTTGTTTTTATTAAATATACATGACTATGACCTTGTTAATATGTAACTGCAAACATATTTCGTCCTTTAACCCTTTAACTGTCACTGTCCCCTCTGTGGGACACCTATGTTTACAAATTACAAATAATCCTAAATAATCATGACAAACTATACATCATTGGATCTAAGGTCTAAGACTGTATTTCACCATATTTTTGTGTTTTGTGTTACAAATTATTTAGGAAAAATAATAGATTAATATATGTCAAGAGCGGAACTTAAAAAAAATCGACATCATAACATGAGTTCTGACCTTTGTCACAAAAGACTTTCTTCGTTGCCTTTTTTCCTATCACATTTTAGAAATAATAAGAAATTATATATCAGTTCAAAACTTAAAATCTCAAAATTCATCCTTTGAAAGGCATTTTAAAATCAGACATTGCATTACCATGGAAAATGTTCATCAAAATCATATTACAAAATGTTTTCATTCATGAATTATAAAAATATAAGTTGGACAGTGCATTTTATGTCTGTGTTCAAAAATGGGAGTGACAGTTAAAGAGTTAATTATTACATTTTCATTTGAAATTTAAGTTTCAAAACCTGTGTACAAACTTGAATTGTTTAAAATATTTATGTATTTATTCAGTTTATTTTTATAAAACATTTTTAACAGAATGAAAAATATGAACATTAAATTAAATCAGCATAATATAACTTCTCAACATAATGCAGCAATAGGCCTGTTCATGTTTCCATCCAGTTGTTTGTATGCATAAATTCAAAATGTGCATAAAAACATCTGGAAACACTGCAAATTCATAGGTGGAGATGGAAAAGCTAAGGGTATCACTAAAACCCAAATATGACTAAGGTAAATGCGATGTAGCAGCTGCCCTGAGACTGATGTTCCTGACAGATAGGCCGATGTCCAGAAACGCCCTCTCATGAACATTTGACTGAAGCAGACCTCTGTCTTTCTGACCCCTCACTCTAGGCATATTCTTTTGATATAATACGACCTAAACATGTTATATAAATGATGCAAGACACAGAAAGTCACCACATTAGCATGCAAAAGAAACACCTGTTGTCACTGTAAGGGGACAAAAGTAACAAGTGTTATTTTCGTCCCGACAGGAACTCCCGACAGGACATTTAAACCCAATTTACTATTATACTGGAAAACTCTGAAAATTCAAACTTCAGGATGTGTTATAGCACTAAATAACCTGTAGATTTACCATTACTGTGACACATGAAATGAGAAAAACAACGCAACTAATTTGAAAAAAATTACCGCTTCCATAATTTACTTATTGTACTCGAAAACTGCTTCCCAGACCTAACTGCGGGAAACAATGACGAAATCACGTGATATTTCTCAGCTCCGTCAAGGGTTGCTGAATCTGCTGTCATAGCTTGGAAAGCAAATGTAGTCAGGGCTCTGAGAAAATCGCTTTGTTACTTTCGTCCCGTGTTACTTTCGTCCCTGCTCACCTCTACATGCTTTTTAACCTCAAATGCTCGTCTTGTCTAGGTCATCCTACATCACTGTTTTACCTTTTTTTTGTAAAAGGCGTTTGACTTTGTTTTGTTGACTTTTTGCATGTTCACTTTGTAAACTCAGTGTTGGTACTTCTGCAGTGATGTAAGACGATTTAGAAGTTGGAGGAGAAAATGAGATGGGAGCTTTTCGACATACCCTAACTGTCTTGAACAGGAAAAAACTGGGTTCATGCAGACCTAGACAAGACGAGCATTTAAGGTTAAAAAGTATATAAATTGTATTTTATTTTTAGAAAATAACCAATCGCTTCACTAGATAAGACCTTTATTCCTCGGCTGGAATTGTTTAGAGCCATCTGAAGCTGCATTTAAACTGCATTTTGGAAATTCAAACTCACAGGCACCAGAGAAGTTCACTATATGGAGAGAAACCCTGAAATGTTTTCCTCAAAAAAAAAAAAACAAAAACATAATTTCTTTACGACTGAGAAATTAAAGACATGAACATCTTGTATGACAAGGGGGTGAGTACATTATTTGTAAATTTTTGTTCTGGAAGTGAGCTACTCCTTTAACGTTTGGTAACTGAGGTGTGTCAGTCACTGTACTCTACTGGTCAAATGTTTGAACTGTTTTCTATTTGACTATTATACAATGTAATTTATTCCTGTGATGGCAAAACAAACTCTACTTTTTAATGTCAAATGATCCTTCAGAAATCATTCTAATATGATGATTTGCTGCTCAATTGATTATTAACCATGGCTCTTTTTATTTTATTTATTTTATTTTATTATTTTTTCAGGATTCAGTTTGAAACTCAAAAGAACAGCATTTATTTGATTTTTTTTTTTTTGACATTATAAATGTCTTTATTGTCATGTTTGATTAATTTCATGTATCCCTTTTAACTAATTAATTGATTGATTGATTGATTTATTGACTGATTGATTTTACTTTACTACCCCAAACTTTTGAATGGAAATGTGTTATTGTTTCCACAAAAAATATACATTTTCAACATTGATAATATTAGAAATGTTTCTTGAACAGCAAATCAGTACATTAGATTGATTTCTGAAGAATCATGTGACACCGATGCTGAAAATTCAGCTTTAAATTAATTAAATTATTAAATTACATTTTAAAATATATTAAAATAGAAAACAGTTATTTTAAACTGTAATAAAATTTCACAATATACTGATTTTACTGTATTTTTCATCAAATAAATGCAGCTTTGGTAAGCAGAAGTGACTTCTTTAAAAGAAGCATAAAAAAGGTCATTATTTGAAACTTTTTTCCACTAGTCTAAAAATGTTTTATCTCTGTGTAATCAATGAGATGATGACAAACGCTGTGTATGTGTACACATGAGGAATTCAAGCCCACTCAATCTTCTACAAAGACTTCCTTAAGCATGGAATGATCTTAGATGACACAGATCTCTCGGCAAGGATTTCGCACTGATTAAAGAACCCGCTCTCTTTCCGCTTTATGTCTTTTATGAGTAATCTGCCAGTCCTCTTAGGCACAGTTGAATGGTGAAACATTTTTCTGTCTTAAACTGTGTTTTTATACATATCTCTCATTCTTCAGAAGTGAATGCAATCGTTGTGTGCAGAAACAGCAACTGACTCAAGAGGAAACAGTTGTAAAGGAGATGCTGACAGCTGCTTGGGCCAGTGAAAGTCAACATTCTGTGTGGTTTGAAAAGAGATGTGTTAAAAGGTTGGACTGAAAGGTGCCTTTGCATTCGAGGATATTAATATGCACGGAGCATCACCATGGCAGCAGCAGTAGGGGTTTCTGTTTTACGTCTGGATGGAGACCGCAAAAGTGTTTCCTTGTCTGAGAGGAAGCAGCGCACATGTGGAAGCGCTCCGGTCAACATCATGAAAACACGTGGCTAACGGTCCGGCAGGGGAGACAACACGTTTCTTTGAAGGCCAACAATGTTTGAGGCATAGGCTAATGATTGCGCTTGTTTACAAGACAATCGTGCAACACATCACGCAGCTGTGGGGAGACAAGGAAGCGAGGTTTGTACAGAAATACAGTAATCTAGTAGATATCGATGATGACTATTGTTAATTACCAAGCTGTTAATTAAATAAGAAGCTGCAAGTTCTTGTAAGAGGAAATTACAGGAGTAGAAACTCTTTGTAAAATTTAAACAGCATTCACAAATTTAACATCCATAATGTGATGCAGCTTCAAGAAAACAGTATATCTAGTGTGAAATGCTGCAGGGTGGGATTTGAATTTGCACATGAGGATTATTTTCAATAGTGGAAGCAGGCCACGATATGATTGGTTAACGTTAATATTCAGCAGGAAATAAAAGGCTTTTAGAGCAGTTGTTCTCAAGCTTCCTGTTTCAAAGGCCCTCTGATATTTCTGCTGTAATTATAATAGTGCAACTTTTTTTTTTTTAATTAACAGAAGCTGGGATTGTTCATTTTAAATTAATTGAATTCAATTTATTATCTATAATATTAGATATTATACCATCCTATAATACTCAAGACTTAGATTATTTATTTTTCAATAAAGATAGTTATTTAAGGGAAAAAAAAAAGTTATTTTAATTTACATCTTGACTTTTTCTTTTTTCTTTCTTTTTTTGTGATTTAGCATTTTAATTAATTTTTGATTATTTTGTAAAATTTAACTCATCTTGTGACCCCCTTGGAAGTTTTCTGAGCCCCTCTGGTTGAAAACCAATTTTAGAGGCACAGAAAGTTATTACATTTTAATGAATTACCATAAAGACACATTAAGACAGTAAATGAGGTTAATTTTGATTTCTAACCAGTTTTAACATTCCTCAAACATAAGATTTTGCATACTCATCTAGTGGGTGCAATCAAATGTAGTTTCTTGGTAATAAATTATTTTAAAAAACAGTATAAAGGCAGAGTGATTGTGTAAGGAATAATTGACGATGTGCCATGAAATGATTAGAAAATAAAGCACACCTGAGGTTGTGATGCAGCCATGACGCATTACAGTGCCCTCCACAAATACTGGCACTCTTGGTAAATATGAGCAAAGGCAGCTATGGAAATGAATCTGCATTGTTTATACTTTTGATCTTTCATTAAAAAAATTCACAAAATTCGAATCTTTCATTGAAGTAAAAAGATAAAAAGTGTGTGTGTGTGTGTGTGGGGGGGGGGTCTCATTATGAAATAAATGTTTTCTTCTAGTTCATGTTGGCCACAATTATTGGCACCCAATTAATGCAAAGTACTTTACCTAAAAATAACAGCTCTGAATTTTCTCCTATAATCCCTGGTGAGTTTGTAGAACACCTGACAAGAGATCAGAGACCATTCCCTCATCCAGAATCTCTCCAGATCCTTCAGATTCCTAATTCCATGTTGGTTATTCTCTTCTTCAGTTCACACCACTCATTTTCTACAGGGTTCAGGTCAGGGAAGTGGAACAGCCATGGCAGAAACTTGATTTTGTCCTCAGTGACACTTTTTGTGTTTGTTTTGGATCACTGTCCTGATGGAATATCAAAATATGGCCCATAATAAGATTTCTAACAGTGGCAGTCAGGTTTAGATTTTTTTTTTATCTCTTAGTATTTGATAGAATCCATGATGCCATGTATCTAAACAAGATGTCCAGGATCTCTGGCAGAAAAATAGGCTCAAAACATTAAAGACCCAGCAGTTTATTTAAATATTTAAATAACCCATCTTTAGTGTTTGCTGCCAAAAAGCTCTTTTTTTAGTCTCATCTGACCATAGAAGACAGTCCTGTTTGGAGTTCTAGTCATATCTGACAACTGAATTTGCTGGAGTTTCTTTTTGGATGAGTGAGGAGTATTTCTTTTGAAACTCTCCTAAACAACATGTGGTGATGTAGGGGCTATTTTTTTTTTTTTTTTTTTTTTTTTTAGCTTTCCGGCCCCAAGACTCAAGTAATCTCTTTAATTCTCCAGCTGTGATCCTTGGAGAGCCTTTGGCCACTCAAAGTCTCCTCCTCACCATTCATTATGACAATATAGACACATGTCCTCTTCTAGGCAGATTTGTAACATCTTTAGTTGACTGGAACTTTTTAATTATTGCCTTGATGGTGGAAATGGGGATATTCAATGCTTTAGCTCTTTTCTTACAGATTCATTTTGTGAAGCTCAACAATCTTGTTCTGTACATCAGAACTATGTTCTTCAGTTTTACTCCTTGTGATGAGCAATTGAGGGAATTTGGCCTTTGTGTTCCTCATATTTATTAGTCCTGTGCAACAGGAAGTCATGTAAAAATGTAAATATGAATGGGAAAATATATAAGAGATATTTTACTCATTAGAATTTCTAGGGGTGCCAATAATTGTGTCCAGCATGAACTAGTGTGAGCAAAAAATCAGAATTGGGTTGCATTTAACTGACAGTGTAAACGGGACCAGACAGAGAGAGAGAGAGGGAGAGAGAGAATAAGCATGTGAATTTCTGAGTCTGTGCGGCTCTTAACAGATTTCAGCAGCAGCATTTCTGATAATAGCAAAACTATAATAGCTTTTTTAAGTTGCTAAACTATTTTACTGATAAAATTGCCAGAGCTGCACTGACAACACGTTTCTGTGAGAGACAGCAGGAGAAAAAGAGTATGTGCTTTCCACACACAACAATGGGAGAGAATTGCACACTTTAGAATGTTCGTCAGCCAATCAGATTCAAACAGATATGATTAGAGATAGATTCTATCTATCTATCTATCTATCTATCTATCTATCTATCTATCTATCTATCTGTAAAAACATAACCCACTCATATTACTTGTATTAGAGGTGGAAATAAAAAGTAAAAATAAAAGTAAAAAGTTAATGGTAATAAATAAATAAATCTGTCAAAAGTCAATTTTAACATCGTATTGTCCTTTTTTGTCATATGCTAGTGGTTGCAGCTGGCTATAATAAATTTGACTTATCTGTATGAAGTCACGTGTAATATTTCCACAACCTTGGTCATGTCTTCGGAAAAGAAAACATTTCAGAATTGGAGAAAGCTCAGATTAAATATTCAGAAAACAAACACCTGTTTCTTTTGAATAATGGAGAGAGATGAATCATGAATCCTGCTTAATAAAACCAGGGAAATTTATTCAGAAAGTCAACAGGGTCAATTTTGATTTCATGTTATTTGTAAAGATGCTCCAATCACAGTTTTTCATTATGAGCTGCAATTTCCCAAAAGTATATTTTTGGCATACTCACCTCTAACTAGCAGCTCGGCTTCTGCAAGCACACTGTCTGCACTCGTCTGAGCACGACAGCCATATTTCCCAGCATGCTTCAGGAGGATGCTCCTGATCATCAGGTCTGCTGTGGAGGACTGCTAAATGGAGGGAAAAAGAGAAAGCACAAAGGGAAACAGAGAAGTGAGGTAAAGAGAGAAATAGAGCTCTGCGCAGTGCTTGACACCTGAGCAATGGGCCGCTGCTACAGCCTCTATTGGCTTGTGTGGATTAAGAGATCCCTGTTCGGTTTAAGAGCACGCGCACCATTACTTTCCTCAATCTGCTCTTCTCTGGAAATGAGAAACGCCCCAGGCAAGCTTGCCAATAATTCAAGGTCTACAGGCAGCTCTTTAGTACAGGGGCTGATTAAAATTACAGTACATGAATCAGCCGGGTGCTGCACCACTGTCTGCCATGCACTGTCTCAACAAATATGTGCTACCTGTGAGGAATGTTCTGCTTACATAAAAAATAATAATAAAATGGGTTATATTAGGAAATATATTTGAATGAGTTCCTTCCTTTGTTCCCTTTTTTAATCCTGCTACAAAATAACAAACAAACAAACATTACACATCTGCATTAGTAGTTCTCAGTATAGCATTATACTTCTCAGTATAAAAGTCTTTCCTTTGTTTCTGGTTCTAAGGAATAATCTGACAAATCCACAAATTATTTCTCTTTTTTTCATGGAAATTAAAAAGTGCTATGAATATTCTAGTAAATTCCGCCTACTCCGAGTGTGTTTGCTGAGCAGACAATTTCTGCGATTCATGAGAACATTCTGTGGTACAAGTGACTCATGAAGTATTCATTAACACTGAAAAACTAACAACTACACAAGAACAACATGTAAAAATAAATAATTCAGCTTACATGACTAATGCAGTAAAAATGCTGATGCACCTCAATGGTGGAATAAATCCTAGTTGAGTATCTCATTTATAAGCACTAACAATGCACTCACTAATTTAAAAATATAAAGTATGAAATATGAAATATGAAATCTCTACTAGTTCATTTTTGGAGAAATTTAGTCACTTTTTTTCCAGTAGCATGGGTTGTGTGTCTTTCAGAATTGAGTTTAGTTTCTGAATTTGAATCAATTTTGAAATAAGGAAACAAACATCAACAATTGTAATTTGAATTTAAAAATGATAAAGCAGATTTATTTTTAAACTAATTAGCATGTTGATTTGGATGAAGCATTAGCTAATTTATCGCAAAAAGGAACAATAAACAGAAGCTTTAATCAGCTCATTTTACATGAATTACTCACTAAACAACCCAAACACCCAGTTCGCTGTTGTGCCAATTAGCAATTAAACCCATTGTGGGCTCAAGGAATATAAAACCTCCCAAACCCTGGATAACACTGCACTTATCAGATCACAATGAATGTGTAAAAGCGACAGTTTCATGGTAGATTGGTGCTTAGTGCTGCTGTGAAGGAACTCAATGATGTTGTCAGCCGGAGGGAAGACTTCAGTATGCCTATAATCTGATAGTAAGAGGACACAAGACGGTTTGAACTTAATTGTGTCAGCTGTAGATGGTGCTGAGGAGCGATCCATCCTTATTAGGAGTTACATGAATGCATGCATGAGATGAGGTGACTTCATGTCGGAGTAGAAAACAAGTTGTTCATGTTATTGTTAAAGCAGAAGTCCACTTCCAGAACAACAATTTACAGATAATGTACTCACCCCCTAGTCATTCAAGATGTTCATGTCTTTCTTTCTTTAGTCGTAAAGAAATTGTGTTTTTTGATTAAAAACATTTCAGGATTTTTCTCCATATAATGGACTGATGTAGTGCCCTGAGTTTGAACTTCCAAAATGCAGTTTAAATGCGGCTTCAAACAATCCCAAATGCGGTTGTAAACAATCCCAGCCGAGGAAGAAGGGTCTTATCTAGCGAAACGACTGGTTATTTTCATTAAAACAAATACAATTAAAATATTTTTTAATCTCAAACGCTCGTCTGGTCTTGCTCTGCCTGAACTCTATGTATTCTGGTTCAAGACAGTTGGGGTATGTCGAAAAACTCCAATTGTATTTTCTCTCTAAACGTCAAAAATCATTTCAAAATCACCCTACATTGCTGCAGAAGTACTGACCCAGTCTTTGCAAAGTGAACATGCAAAGAAGATCAAACATCCTTACAAAAAAGGTAAAACAGTGATATAGGATGATTTTGAAGTTGAGGGACTTGAGTTTTTCGACATACCCTAACTGTCTTGAGCCAGAATACACAGAGTTCAGGGAGAGCAAGACAAGATGAGCATTTGACATTAAAAAGTATTTAAAGTGTATTTTTTTAATGAAAATAACCGATCGTTTCGCTAGATAAGACCCTTCTTCCTTGGCTGGGATTGTTTACAACTGCATTTGGGATCGTTTGAAGCCGCATTTAAGTTGCCTTTTGTAAGTTCAAACTCGGGGCACCATATCAGTCCATTATATGGAGAAAAATCCTGAAATGTTTTCCTCAAAAAACATAATTTCTTTACAACTGAATAAAGAAAGACATGAACATCTTGGATGACAAGGGGGTGAGTACATTATCTGTAGATTGTTGTTCTGGAAATGGACTTCTCCTTTAAGCCAGCCAATAAAATTAGAGCTTGCTAATTTGAGAAAAATCGTATGTGCAACCTTATGCAATGCAGACAGCCTAGGACTAATAAAGGGCTAAATGCTCCTAAGGAATGGGCAATGACAGTTGACTAGCTGCCCAGTACTCAACTAGTCCATTAGTGTGTTAGAAAAACCATTGATCATTGTTTAAAAGTTGAAAAATTTAAACGTTTGGAATATTTAAATATTTAAAATATTACAAAATACAATTAAAAAATAATATTGTGAAATATTATTATAATTTAAAGTAACTTTTTCTATGTTAATATATTTTAAAATATAATTTATTCCTGTGATGGCAAAGTTGAATTTTCAGCAGCCATTCAGAGTTCAGTGTCACATGATCCTTCAGAAATTATTCTAATATGCTGAATTGCTGCTCAAGAAATATTTTTTTAATATCATCATTGTTGAAAACAGTAATAATGTTTAATATTTTTGCAGAGACTATGATACACTACCATTCCTAAGTGTGGGTTAAGATTAATCCTCCAACTAACCAATAAATAAATAAACAAATAAGTACATACTGTACATACATACATACTGCATGTATAAAATTGACCAAACATGACAGTAAAGACAGTATATGTTATCAAGGATTTATTGAAATGCTATTCTTTTGAGCTTTCTATTCATCAAGAACTTCTATTAAGCATCAAAAACTGTTTTCAACATTGATGATAATATAGACCATTATAGATTATTGAGCATCAGAAATCTTTTATAACGATGCACCAAATAAAGCACCAATGAGGCATGGTATAATTTCTGAAGGATCATGTGATATTGAAGATCAAATAAATGTACCATTACAGAAAACATTAGAGACTTATTCAAAACAGGTATTCAAAACAATATGCTTATTCAAAAATTCAAAATCCGTTTTTTTTTTTTTTTTTCTTTACCATCTGCTTCCCTCACATTGTTTATTTGTGTGCTCAAGCACAATACAACCAGTTAAATAAATAAAAAAAATAAATCAAAGCAATCCAAAGCACAACAGCCATCTGCGTGCATGAAATCCTGTCATTGGGTGGTTTTATGGCGGCAGAATGCCTGTTGATGCGCTCTAATCAGGGAGTGTTCTCAATCCTGCAGGAAGGGTGGAGGGTGTGTGGAGCTGCTGCTCCTCTGAGACTCTGATAAACATGATGGTGTGATTCACAGCAGGTCTTTCATCATCATGACATACGGTCCTGGCTGACCTTTCACGGGATTGATTCTCACTCCACTTAAAGCAGGATTTGGTGCAATGTGGCATCCCTAAAATAAGTAACTGTGACTCCATCTGTTCAGGAGCAACAGATTGAAGATAGAGTTATGATACTGTTTTAAAAAAAAAACAAAAACAAAACAAAAAAAACAACATAAAAGCAGTACAATACTTAAAAAGTATTTTTTGAGAGAAAAGGATGAGAAAAATACATAATAATAATACATTAAATAAAGAATAATAATAAAATAATTATAATACGAAAAAATAATAATTTCCTCCGATATATATATAAACAGTATGAATTTTAAAAAAGCTGATATTATTTGCTGCCACATAATTTATATTATTTGCTACTAAGGGATATTGATAGGTAACTGATGTAAATGCTGTAAACGGTTTCAGTTTCACTGTTAAATAAATAAATAAATAAATAAATAAATAAATAAATAAATATTTCCTACTGTACCTCCAGTGTCAGCCAAATGATGCAGATTCCAATTATTTACAAAATGCTAATACTGACAATCATGCTATGCAAGCTATATATGCAATATATGCACAATAAAAAATAAAATAAAATAAAATAACAAAACAAAACAAAACAAAATAAACTGCAAAAACGTACCTATACTGTACATACGATTCACTGCAGTAGCTGAAATTTTCACTATGGCCATAAAACTTTCATTCCTTTTCACACAAATTATGATTATAGGGCAGATTATCAGTTACCAAAGATTTATATTTGCACAGTTCCTTGAACAATACTATGTTTTTAATGTTCTGCATTTGTAAACTAATGCATTTTGATGCTCGGTAGCATTGCACTTGCAAACTGCTCTGACGTGAGTTCAGTGAAACACAGAAGTTACAATAAAAGAGGCCAGAGACTTGAACAAGCAAGCTAATATGGCATAGTTGCTACATCAAATATGTTTTTACCTCACATTTGCCAAATATCTGCCAAATCAGGTCGATGCCAATATATTATATTAATATATTAATACTGACTCATACTGATATACCAAAGCTATATTGTGCATTCTTGCAACAACATCGTTGAGTAAGTGACATTACTATCCACAAAACACCCAATAATACCAACCACATGACCACTAAACAGATGCACAGTTCATTTATCTACAGTATATGACACCTACAGCATAAGCTCAAGTACACAGAAGCACATGTGTGGTGAAGCCGCTTACTGTCTGAATGTACTCAAAGTGACCCCCCTCCTGCTGGGTGTTGAGCGGTTGGTTGTTGAGCAGCCAGAGGAAGGACACGTCCAGCGAGGGGTCATGAGTGACTTTACAACTGAGCACCACACTCTCTCCCACCGTCACTTCCACCCGGACAGGGGTCAGTTCCACCCGCATGGGCTCTAAAACAAAAACATCATCCCATCAGCGCACAAGGACCATATGACATCAAAGAACATCTGCAGCAATGTCAGAAACTCTTATCAGTCACTACACACCACAACATTTAATAATTTTGAGGTAAAAAGGGAAAGCAATTGACAAACAGAAATTCATCAACACCTGGTAAGCTAATCAAATAGTTTTTAAAACCATTCATAAATTGCTGTATTAAATGTTATTGTATTATTTACTAACAATAACAGTATTATATTTTTTTTATGATAATTGGTCTGTTAAATGATTATTTAACATAATGAGGTTCATGTGACAAGAACATAACACACTACTGAAACATTTAAAATGTGTATTTTAAAATAAATAAATAAATAAAAAATTAGTATGCCACATTTAACCTACTGCACAGCTAAATGCAATAAACGTATGTAATGTCAAATACTTCCAGGTGAAGTAATGCAGAATTGGATTGGATTTTGGATGTTACTAGGTGATGTAACTAAGGGAAATATTCACCATAATTTCATCACTAAAGAGTCAAACTTTTCAGAGGCAGAGAAAGTTATTTATTTATTATTTTTTTTATTTCTTTTTTTTCTTTTTTGTTAACTAACATTAACTAATAATGAGAGATGCATTTATTACAGTATTTATAAATCTATGTTTAAGTTAGTAAATAAAAAATACAACTGCTCATTGTTAGTTCATTTTAACTCAGATCCAAGAAATAATATTAATGGATACAACTTTTGACTTTAATAAAGTATTAGCAAATACTGAAATTAACTAATTACCTTGTAAATGTGTTAAAGTTAAGAAATGGAGCTTTATTTTACCTTAGACATTTGCAAGATTTTAGCATTTGTCTCTTTAGAATAATGCTTACCTAATAATAAATAAATATGATCGATTTTAATTCTGTTGTTGTTTAAACTCTTAAATACTGCATTTGCATTTTAATTCAAATTTGTATAAAAATGTCTAAACATTTAGTATTTAGACCAAATAATGAGTCAAAAAAGAGATAATAAAAATCATGTATTACTACTCATGCTAGAAGTGGAAGATAATAATGAGGGCACTGTTTAAAGCTACTATTAAGATGCATTTTCATCAATCCAATCACAAAAGGAGAGGAGGACATTAAATATAGGTGCAGACAGGGTATTAAACATTTGGTGCTTGTCCACTTTCAGAGGTAGTAGAAAACACACTCGACCGGATTATTTTTGCAGTGTAGATGCTCAAGTGGTCGAATGCATTCAAATAGCCACAAAAGACCACTTGCTCTCCGCTGATCTAACATGAATGCACAAAATACAGAATACAATCGAAATCACCATTACCATTGGTATAATTTCCATTCAGCTCCTCTCCAGGGATGTCTAAACCTCTTCCTGAAGGGCCACTATCATGCAGAGATTTAAAATGCATGTTAACTCTAGGTGTAAACGCTAATGCATCTCAGCTGACCGCTTGTGATCAGATCACTAAAAACACATCTTAATACAAGATGTGAACAGGGCCTCGTGTACAGTCTAACAATGTGTGATGAAAAAGTGATTCTGCACGTAATATGTATTTTGTATCTCTAGGGTTCCCTTCAACAAATACTCTAACAGTGATAAAATCAAGACAATATGTCCCATGCTTCCTAGTTATTATCTGTTTTCTTGGTAAAGAACAACCTTCTCAACAATAGCTGTCCTAGGAGACAGTAGATGCTCTTGCGAGCAGATTCTTGAGCGGGCAAAACAAACATCTTCACGCCTGATAAGCTGCAATGAACTCTTCTTCTATCCGGCTCAGCCAGGCGGCGGTCTGTTTGCTCTTGTGTGGTTAACCACGAGATGGGACCAACGGGATGGGGGCTGGGGGTGGATGAGGATCTTTTACCTTTTACCAGAAGCACGGTCGTCAACTCCGCTGAACCGAACTGGTTTTCTGCACGGCACACGTAGCTTCCCTCATCTGAGCGGCTGGAGTTAATGATGCGGAGGGTGTTGTTCCGAAGCAACATGATCCTGTTAAAAAATGAAGGATGAGAGGAAATGCCAGAGGAATTATTTCGCTGCTTCTTCAGAAGGTGAAATAAACTAATTAGCCCAAAATAAAAATCATGATTACAAGTAATCAGCATGTATCCGTATTAAACAAAAAAATAAATACATAATAATAAAAACAAACGTAAATATCTAATTAAATGTACCAAAAGTATCACAATATTACCAGTTAGTAAATATGGTAACCATTCAGTACGATGATACAAATTAACAATTTAGAACAATATATTTATTGTACAATAAATAAATAAATAAAATACAGATTAAAAACACATTTTAAAAAAACTTTTTAATCAAAGTAATTAAAATCATTTTTTACAATATATGCATATATAAGCTAAAATATAAACGCAATTACAAATGCAAAATGAAATAATAATACTTTGCTAAATAATGCAATCACATTTATTCTAATTTCTTTTAACTGTGTCTTCTGTATTGAAATAATGTTTTGGGACACTGTAAATTAACACTATGCTACCGTATATCATTGTACCATGGTACTACCACTGTACTTTTTACTTTATTAAAGTACTAATTTCTTATAATTTCTTTTTGTCTTTTAGTCTTCTAAAGTTCTAATGTGTAATTGTAAAAATGTCCTATAAAACCGCAAACCAAACCCCAAAAAAATATTACACACAAAAACATACAAAACTACTTTTAAGGAAAAGCAGACAAAAAAAAGTTTCAACTCAATCTCAAATCTGAACTGACAAAAGTCATTTGTACTTACACTCTATGAACAAGTCTTGTCCTTCACTGATATTGTAACAACTAGATTTAAAGATAATCTTGTCAATAGACTCATTTAAAATGTTAATTGAACTGATAGTATCTTTTGCTGAGGATTAGTACATTGATGGGTATCAAAAGACCTTAGCCAATTAACTGTTTAAAGCAATGGAAAGGCTATTAATTGTAACAGATAAAAGACGTATGGATGGATAATATCCGTTTATATCATTTAGCTTATGCTTAAGTCACAGACAGTTCTTACAGTGAAATAGCTGGTGTTGGTAAGGACAGAATGCTCTGCTGATTAATATGCTCACCCAAATATACGGCACGTCAAATGGCCTTAATCGCAATACTGTTAATTTGAGTGGAAGTTGAGATGAGATATGCTCCTAATGACATTTCATTCTTTCTGAAACCAAGAGAGAGCAGGAAGGCAAATTGAATTTAACAGAGATAACTAGAGTCTTGCTTTTATCTTATCGCTCGCTCTCATAAACTGTTCTGAGAGCAGTTTCAGAGAGCACCCCTGTGCTGCCCTCATATAATGAATTAACTTCAGACAAAGACCGAAGTCATTTCTTGTCTGAGGTCCAGGAAAATACAATGGAGAGATTTTAAAAAATGACTGAGTGACGCTCCAAAGAGACCACCTGAGAGCTCAAGCGTCAGGCTCTCGGTTTTATTATAGCTCTTAAAAAACCATCGCTTGAAGTGTTACAGAAGTGAATGCACTAAAGTTGTTATCTCAAACCCAGACCTCTTTAAGCAGATGAAAAAGTCACTGCATTCACACTGAACTTGTGGACTCACATCTCATTTTTTGGTCCAGTTTAGTTGTGACTAGGTCACAACTGAACTTTCAATTCCCAGTTCTTCTGCATCATACACATTGGGCAGCTGCTTAAACCAACTTTAAATAACTTGGTAAACCTTTTCAGATCTACTTGATTTACTTTGTGGAAACAATCAACATACCATACCAACAACCATACATTTCACAAACTGCTCTTAGGCAGCTGGAACACGCAACACCAAAACTGCGTTATTATTGTTTAAATTAAATTTAGTTTAAACTAAAATGAAAAGTAAAATAAATCCCTCTAGTTAATTAGTCATTTGTTTCACCTGTGTCTCGCTAATTATCCCTTGTTTAGCCATGTATTTAAAGTGCTATTAAGATGTCTGCCCCTTGTTTCCTGTCCGGAGTTAAACGTCAACATTGAGCTACGTGTGTGTTCCTGCCTGCCCTGTGTTACTCCTTGGATTTTCATGTTTTGGATTTTCATGACTGTTGTGGGTTATTATCCATCTTCTCCTTGTTCATCGCTCCTCGCTCTCATCCGAAGATGGTCCTTGAGTGGATTTTGCCGCCTTTGTGGAGTGGATACTGGTGAGAAGTTCCACTCCAAACCCAGAGGCCAGCCCACCATCGCCTCGCTGTGCAGAGCTCAAGCCCTAGCCCACCAATGATGGGGAGCCCAAGCTCACTGTGACCGACGAGCCATCACCGCATGGAGCAACAAAGCTAAGGATCGCCGCAGAGCCGGAGCTGCAAGTGACATCAGACCAGGTGCAAGAGCCGGCTACAATACCTGCCACGAAGGAAGAAGCTGTGGACAGCGAGATCATGGAGAGGAGCTCCGCCCACTGCACCATGGCTGAGGGTGAGCTATTTGTGGATCTGGGACGGTTGGAGGTAGAGGGGGTTTCTGATATGGATTTATATGCTGGCCTGCCCTCTCTCATCCCACCTTTGCCTGAGCCCCCTGTCAGCCCTGTTTCGGCCATGGAGCTGTCTGCCAGCCCTGAGAGCCTGGAGGCTCACAAATGCCCATACACCCTCCCGCTCCTACCTCCTCCTCATCTGGCAGACCCTCTACTCACCCTCAGCCCACTATCTGTGTGGTGGGTTCACCGTGGGTCTGCCAGTCTCCATCAGCGTCATGGCTGCGCCTCAAGCCTCAGAGTCCAGGAATCCGCCTTGGCTCCACCATGGCTCCTAGCTCCCTCCTCTCCGCCTTGGTCTGGCAGTCCACTGACTCTACTGCGTTCCCTCGTCCCTCGGGCTCTGCCTTTGTCTGTCATCGACAATTCTTTGCCTTGTGACTCCACTCTTCAGGCTGCGCCTCGTACCTCCGTCCGTCAGGCTCCTCCTTCCCTTCGGCTCCACCATGGTCCTGTCGTTCCGGCTCCACCATGGCCTTCTGGATGCACGCCTCTGCATCGATCGCCAGATCCGGATCCTCCTCGTCACCCTGCCTCATTGGCTCTCTGACTCCGCCTCGGGCTCCTCTGCCACCTGCTTCACCGCCATCGGTCAGCCCCCTGGAGTCATCATCCCTTCCTCCTCCATGTTGGCTCCACTGTGGGGCGCCTTTCCGGCTGTGGCCTGGGTTCCACCTGGCTCCTCCTGCTCCAAGTCCCTCCCATCTCCGTCTGGTCTTCCCTGGCTCCTACCTCCTTCATCACCACCCTGGAATCTGTCTGTCAGTCCCCTCCTAGGTGTCCGTCCTCTTCCTAAGCCTCCTCCCAACTTCCCACCCATCCACCCCAATGTTGTTCCTGCGGCACGAGGATGCGCCTTCAAGGAGGAAGGCGATATGTCATGCCCCTGGACTATCTTTGTGCGTTTTCCCCCCATGTGCTCCATGACCTAGTTTTCCCTCTAGTTGATTAGTCATTTGTTTCACATTTGTCTCGTTAATTACCCCTCATTTAGCCTCGTATTTAAAGTGTGGTCTTGTTTCCTGTCTGGTGTTAAACTTCAACATTGTGCTACGTGTGTTCCTGCCTGCCCTTGGATTTTCTTTAAATACTTGTTTTTTATCCTTCGTCTCCACGTTCCTCACAGAATTGGCACACCCTGACTCTTTCTTTCATTCTTTCTTTTTTCTTCCTTTCTTTCTTTAATTCTTTTTTTCTTCCTTTCTTTCTTTAATTCTTTTTTCTTTGTTTCTTCCTTTCTTTCTTTCTTTCTTTCTTTCTTTCTTTCTTTCTTTCTTTCTTTCTTTCTTTCTTTCTTTCTTTCAGCTGTAGTTGCCAGGCCAAAACTACATTTCTTTCTTTCTTTTAAATTTAATTTGAAGTACTAAAATAACTAAAATAACATATTTATAAAAACAAACAAACAAACAAACAAAAACAAACACATTATAATTAAAATATTAATACAAATAAAAATAGCACATCGATGACACTAACATAACACTGGCCTAGAATGGATAAAAGCAACCTTCAGATGGTTAAAAAAATGTGGATGTATACTCTAGTCCACCCCCACCCCCCTTTGATTAGCAGAGGTGTGACAATGAATATTTACATAGCAATCATTTTATTAAAATTCAATTTCTGCCTAAAACTAACAGTGTTGATGAAAGGGAGCCGTCAGTCTAATTTCTTCCCCATTAATTTGTCTCGTAATGTTTGGCTTTCATATTTACAGCATTAAGCGTCTGATCCAGCAGACGCTGATGAGAATTGGCAGGCAGAAACTCACAGAGGCGTGACAAAGTGTAACCCATACATGGAAAATTCATAAGAAGAATTCAACTAAGAGACGTTCCTTCAAATAGGAGAAAGCAAAACCCATATTCGACAAGGACGTGGAGCTAGAAAGGACGAGCAGCGGAGACCGGTGGGTATAAGCAATATGTAAATGAGCCTTCATGACGAAGGTAGTAAAAATGAAACGTCCCCTTAGAGCCACCTAAAATATATTTTAGGACACTTGATGCAAAGAACTCGCTCTACTCTGGAGAAACATCTTTGAAAAATGCAGCCAGCGTGAAACATTCACTTGCTGTATAGGAGAGGCTGGACAAACACCACAGAAAACATAGGCACATAATCACAGGCTTGTTTACAATGGACCGATTTTTCGTTTCCCTGACTACTGCTTTTTTGGCGATGTTAGTGAAGGATTGACCGCAGGGTTTTTGAGAGTGGCTGCCCATACTTTCGAACTAATGGGATTAATACTTTTCATTTGGAATACAAAACCCTTGAACATTAGCGGAAATCCATGTTAATTACAAACCTTCATTAACTCCACACAGCTGTCAATGTCAGATAAACGCAGGGCAGCTTCGATCCCACCCCTGCTCCTCTTACGATTGAGCTCCTCTTCATCTAAAAACGTCTTCCTTGGATACAACTAATGTCAGAAAATCCTTTCACTAAAGTCATCCGTGTCCAGTCAAATACGTCTGTAAAATTCTTTTCCCTCATTTCAACGAATATCTGACTGAAAATCCATTTTGACTACTCAGTTGAAGTGGGAGTAATCCAAACAAGCAATGCGATTCTCGCTTTGGATCTTCTATGTTAAACTGTAGCTCATGCACCATTTCATTACAGATCTTTTCATAACGTTGGTAGCACTGAACTGATTATTTTAAATCTGATTACTTGTGGAGCTTCCTAAGGCGCGCATCACTGTTAAGGTTTGGGATTTGAACAGACTCTACACTTCAGTGAATAACTCATCTGGCACTGTTTGTGCTGCAGACATGAATGATGCCTTAAATCGTGCGGCTTGTTGAGCAGATGTGTTATTACTTTTACACACGGCCTGACTTATTTCAATCTGGTGGATGATAAAACAGGAGAAAAAAAACCTTCTACACTAACATCAGCTGGGTTTCCTTTTGAACTCGTGAATTTAACTTATGTGCAAAACTGGAATATCGCATACAACATTTGCAAATAAAGCACCATTTCCTTCCAGCAAATCAAAGAGAACAAAATCATCACTTCCTGATAAACTGCCACTAAATATCACTAAGAAAAGTAGGAGAAGCCCCTGAATATAATCATTTTCATATATAATTACTTGCGCCTAGGGTCGCAAAGAGGCAGAAAATTGAAAGGAAATTTCCTAAAATTTCCCAAACTTTCCAGAAGATTTAAAAAAAAAATGGAATGTTTCAGAAAATTTGCCAGAAATACTTGCGTTTTAGAGCGAGCAGATGAAACACAACAAATGCAGTCATTGCTTTTGGAGGTGGATGCTGCTGTTTGGGAGTGCAGTTATGTAAGATAGTTCTGAGAGGCAATTATACAAAAATACTTTGAAGACAGACTTTGCTCAGGCTTTTCAGATTGACCATAACAACATTTCAGATGCTGTGCAATGAGATCGGTTTACCGATTAGTTAGATTAGTCAAGTTATCCCGTCTTATCGTGCAAGGGCATGAGACTTTTTTTGATGCACATGGAGAAATTAATTTGCATTAACCCTTTTTCACGTAAGTCAAAAACCACCTCAAGTAAGCTTAAAAACTTCTTTGCAAATTATTATTATTTTTTTTATTTGCCATTTCCATCACTTGTTTCTGATGCAATACTTCAAAATGTGCATAAAAACAGGGTAACAGAAACATAGCTTTTGAAGGAGGAACACAAGCTGCAATCTGCACACTAGAACATAATAATTGTTTTGGGGTGGACTTTTTTGACTTGGGCCAGAAAGAAACCACCTGGTCTGTGTAATGCAGCTTACATTAAAAATATGAGTAAGATGATGTAGAGAGCCCAGGTGCAGTTTTATTTAATGGTGATAATCCAAAAGCATAAACTATGAAGTAAATCCAGTACATGAAATAAATCATAAACATTAACAATGAGCTTGGCTTGACTGTAAACAATAACCTGACACATGGACCATGGAAAACTATACGTCCTTCACCACACAACAAAGTAACGGGGTGTTAAATATAAAATTCACATGACATAAACAACCCATGGAACCAAAAAATGGAACTGCTAAACATGAACCAATGAGAGAACAGAACTAATAACAAGACTACAAGACAATGAACCGAAGAAAATAGGTATGATCGACTTGAACCACAGCTTTCAATGCAAATCTTTTTCATTGCAGAAGTAAGCTGTTTTCTGGTAATGTGTTAGACGTCCGGTTCATAATCCGCCATAGGGAAATAACGAGAAGAATATTGAAGTGCAGTTAACGGCAAAACAGTTTGCACTACAAACCAGTGTGTTCATAATTAAGATAATACATTAAAATAATATGGTAAGACACACCAGTATGCAATATCAAGCAGCAAAATGAGCTTTTTGTGCAGCTAAAAATAGCTGGAAGTGGATGAGGCCAGAAGCCAGATACAAAAAATTGCTGCACCCACTCTTATGGGAAAAATAAGGTGGATAGACAGCGGTCAAAGAGAGGTGGAGTTGAAAACGGAGCCGTTAAGTCTGACACTTTCTGCTCCCGATGATGCTTACACAGTGTTTGCATACTCTATCACAGATGAAGTGAATTAAATGCAAAATTTCTCAAATAGATTTCAAAAACGTTTTAATTAGCAACAGAAACACTTTTTTTATATACTGCTTAATACAGTGCCATCTGTTCAAGAATAAAATTCAACATACTATTTAAATACTAATAAAGGGGGTATATATGCTTTTATCAGTTTTTTATGATAAACGTGACTCAATATAAGATTGCGACTACAGTAAAGAAGCTATTATTGTTCTAAAAACTCCGATTTGTGAGCATTATTGGAATTGAGGATTTTGAAGCGGTGAATCTGACCAGTCGTGAAATTCTGGAGAAGTCTGCTTCAAGTCAGATTTCGATCGATCTGCACAGCGAACACACCTAATATGATGTGATAAAAAGGAAACAGGAGGTCACATGACACGAAACAAGAAACACATGACTGCATAGACTGATTAGCATCTGACTTGACGCATGCCGGTTAGAAACTTTGTCTGACTTGAAACGACACTGATGCCAGCTGACTGGCTCAATCTGCACAGCTTCTCCAGATCAGCCGCACAAGCTCTGATGACGACACAGCTGTTTCACAATTGGCCGGATTGACAGATGATGTCATGTGTGATTTGTGTTTATTTTGACACCTTCAGTTCTTCTAATGCTAACAAATACATGCTTTTATAAAAGCAGCAATTCATTTACTGTAATCTTAATGTTAAACTTTATTCTTGTATACACAGACACTGTATTAAGCAGTACGTAAATTACTTAATGAAGGAAGTGTTTCTGTTGCATATGACAAATATTCCTTCTAATCCACTTCATCTGTGATAAATTAGCAAATACTGTGCGAGAGTCACTACAGGAAGTAGAACATGTCAGACCTGATGCACCGTTCTGGTAACCCCCTTTTTTATCTGTAACTTTTTGTCTGTGTTTTTTATTTTTACATTTTTTTTTTTTTTTTAACAGAACATCTAAGTGCGACTAGCTCAGATCAGTTAAGGATACTCCATCGCCTCTTCTCCACTAAAAAAATATGTGACAGAAATGCTGAATTAATAATTATCCATATTGTCAGTTTTTAATTATTACTCGGCTTATGCACTAAGGGTTCTGCTATTGTTACTAGCCAAAGAAGCCTAAAAGCACAAGTATACTTATTTTTTTTTCATGCACAATCGTACACCTTTCAAAGTATATTCCATTTGAGTGTGCGCCGACACAGGCTTCAACACATGCACTCTAGAAAGCATATGCACAGTTTTTCTCAATAAGTTATGAATAATAAAAATGTCTTTGTACCCTTTTAAACTAAAGTTGTGTCTCTCTCACATAATAGGTTGACAGGAATCTATTATTCCGTTGCTTTAGTTTCATTTTCTGCTGTGAAACAATATGTGTCTCCAGTGTGTGTACAAAACCACCTTATTGTGGTAAAAATTCATCCACACTGTTTGTTATTTTCCCAATAAATCAGAAACAGTGTCTCAGAATGAGCCGTTCAGGAATGTACTCTAATGTGACGTCACATTGAAACAGGCCCCACCCACAACTGCTAACAATCTGTGCCTTATTAGTTTAGCTCCTCCCCTGATTGAGCTGTTTACTCCTCATGAGAGAATTTAAAATGTGAAGAACTCCATTTGAAGAACTCCAATGTCACGTGAGCATGACCACATGATCAAAACTGGCAGAATATCTGAGTTACGAGCTATAAAGGCAATAAAGGCCCTATTCTGGAAAGGGGGGCAGGGAGCAGCAGCTCATTTGCAATTAAAGAGACATGCGCGAAAACAGCGCATTTCCACTCAAAACAGGCATTTTAAAAATTACATAATAAATGATCTGTATAATAAATAATTTTGAGCTGAAACTTCACAGACACATTCTGGGGACACCTAAGACTTATATTACATCTTGTAAATAGGGGCATATTATTTGAACAAAACTGCTTTATTGTATTTTTCTAAAACAATTATGCCAAGCAAATCAAGGTCGTTATCTTCTTCTTATCTTCTTCTTCTTAAACCAAATATTTTGACTATCAAAATAAGTGTTTGTTTTACAAGATGTCTATTCAACTAATGGTATTTATTCATTGCATTTTTAAAGTGTATTTCTGAGAAAAAATCAATTGATTTAGATAAAAAAACTTTACCATGCCACTGACCCATTAATCAGACGTACTGTACTGTTTCTCTTAGTGCAAAAAGTCCTTCATGCCAGTCATAGAAGATAAAAAAGCAGAAAAGTGGAAAAAGAAAAGTATATCTGCCCTTGCTATGTCACAAAAAAGAAAAACACAACAAATTGCTCGACTCAGACAAATTTGCCGCCCAATATATCAGATCACGCGAGCTCGAAGTCCATTTATCACCTTGTTACCTGAAGAACAGAGCATTCTTGGGCTGTTCACTTCTCCCATCTATCAGTAGTCACTGTGCACAAACAAACATCTATCACACGGCAGACAACATCATTCCAAATGTGATCTGCACCACTTTATGAACGATTCGATATATGCGCTGTCTGACAAACCGCGCGGCTGACCTCAAAAACACTTTGTTCTGACTCAACTGTACCTTTTACTGCCGCGTGTGACTGCTGGAAGGGCAAGTAGCATCTGAATGCTGGTTACACCATTACTTGTGAATTATTGATTTGAAAGAATGGAACTAGGGCTTGATAAGCAGCAGGAAGTGAGGAAGGGTATCAAGGTGAGAGCCGGCTTTGTGCTGCGTGTGGACATTTTTAGCGTCGCTCTGCGGTCTGAGTCGAGGCCCGTACACGCATGCGGTTGTGTGTTATGACTGGTCTGGGGCTGTTGGGCTGGCGAAGGCATTTTGCAGGACAATTTGAAAAGAGCGCAAATCCCAGTGGTTATTTCTCAGAATAAATTGCCTGCTTTGCAGCACCACCACTGTCAGCAGAAAAACCCGTAAATAATTTTGCAGCGTCCACTTGCAACCGAGCATGGCCTGTGATAAATATATGGTGAATTGGGGACTCGGGGTCTCGAGAACCTGATAGTTAAGGTGTGTTCAAATTTATTTGTATGTGTGCAGGGCATCATTGTTATTATGAAGTGAAGGTGTATATTACTGTTGTCAAATGCTTTGCAACTTTTAGAAGGACAAAACTAAATCTTGCTGACCTTGTGTTTACCCCAGAATGAAATGAATAATAATAATAAAAAAGTTTTGATATGTTTTTCATATATGATGCATATGTTTATAATAGCTCATATAGTGTGATATATTCATCCTATTCTTTAACTTTGAAGTAAGCCTATGGGTGAGATTTCCAGACAGGTGTGTTTGATCAGGGTTGGAGCTAAACTCTGCAGGAAGGTAGATCTCCAGGAACAGGGTTGTGCAACTCTGCTATAAAGCCTACTATGTCATAGGCTATTTTTAGATGCAAATATCTAAGGCCTCTAAATAATCAACATGATCAAAACTGTGTAATTATAAAAAATGTCCCCCTTCAGGTCATGGTACACGTGTCTGTTTTGCTGTGAAATCTTTACTGATTTCTACTAAGTAAACCTAAGAATAAATTTTATATAATACAATTTCAAGAATGCAAAAATTAAGATCATTTGTGAATTTGTATCATATTATAAAAACTGTGATCATGTAAAGGTTACAAATTATTGCAAAACTATGCAATGCAAATGTCAGCATTGACTTTGAACATGCATATCCTTTAAGAAGAGAACCTGGGTTGAGTATAATAGGAATATGTTAAAGTACAGAAAATCTCTTCAGAGACACATGCTTCATAAGTGTTTCAGGTTTCATTACAGTCTTGGCAGGAGTAAATTAGCTCACGTTCAGTGCCAGTGGCACACGGCTTTCAGAAGCAAGCAAGGTGTGAATTCACAGGAATAATCTATTAGATATAAACTTGTAATATCAAAATTATAAAAAGAAACGAACCATATTATGCATAGTCAAAGAGATGGTTCACAAAATATTACATTATCATAATTTACATTATGTCTCAACTGTCTTTGTTCATGCAATGAAGTGGGGTCCAAAACTACCTTTTTTTTCATTGTATAAGCCAAAAAAAAAAAAAAAAAGAGGGGGAAAAATACATTTTTTTTTAATCAACCTTTAAAAGGAAGGACACTTTTAATATCTCTTGATGTTGATATTGAAGGCTGTGAGTTCAATCAAACTTCACACAAAATGTCACTAATGCAATATTTAGGTTTTGTTTTCTGTTGCATTAACAATATTTGATAAACCTTCACAACACAACCATTGACACCATGAAAATAATATGAATACAGTAATATGAATTCTTCCAGATGAATAGGTCCTTGCATCTAGACGTGTCTGTGGTGAAGACGCTCAGTTATTAAACATCAGCCCTTTCACAGACTTGTAGCCTATAGCGCTCAACGGGGGCCGATAATTTCAGATCTGTCACTCATGATGAGTGACACGTCTTCTCCATCAAGAGCTTGTACATGGGTTAGCGCTCGTTTTCCTCATGCTGATTTAAGATTATGCATAAATGAATGGCTACAGCGGATGAGCTATCAGCCAACAGGGTCTACAATATTATGGCTCAAACAAGCTATATTTTAATTCTAATAAGGTTACATGCACATGACCTTAACAGAGGAATGAAGCAGTATGGCATGCATTAACTCACTCATTTAACCCTGCATTCTGTTCTAATGTGTATGTTTTAAAATATCTTCCTTTGCAGAACATCTTAGACTATAAAAAGGACATATGTGCGATACGCACAGAAATTGCGGTACAAAGCGACCATACCAAAAATGGACAACTACATAGACAAAAAGTACAAAAACCATGCCACTATTGTTCTGTTAACCAAATTAGGCATTGTAATTATGTGATGAAAAGCAACACTGAGCAGTAAAACATAAATTATTATTTATAATGCCCACTAAACTGTACATTTTACTGTTGTTTATGTCATAATCCTTGTGCTACTTTAATTTTCATCCTTCTGTATTTTCTTTTTTTTTTTTTGTAAGTTTAAATATTTAATTGGTGTCATCTTGCAACAGTAGTAAAAATCACCTGTATGTAAAAACACTAGTGTTCAAATGTGTTTTAATCTCTCTGCTCACCAAACTTGCATTTACTTGATCAAAAACAGTACAACCGTAATACTGTGAAATACTATTATACTCTTATTTTGAAATGTAATTTATTCCTGTGATCAAAGCCAAACCTGCCATTAATCCAGTTTTCAATGTCAAATGATCTTTTAGAAATCAAATATTGAATATATGTGTACATATACATAGACGCACTAACTAATAAACAAGAAATCAACATGACATCAGTCACAATGCAACCCTGCATCACAAACTTGCCTAATAGCTCACAAACAAACCTGTCATCACATCGCACCTCAGCAGAGCCGAACCCAGCATGAGACCAGTAATCATTGGACAAGAACATTGATTAAAGCCCCTGTGCACACAGATTCATGTAAATGTATGCGTGTTTATGGGCATATTTAATTGGAATCAATTAAAAACATGGACCCTTAGGAGTGGACCGCAACTGCTTCAGCCTGAATCCTGATAATTATCACACTTTCATGCAAAACATGTACAGTCACAGAGCTAACTGCGCTTCAGCTGGGATTTAGTCTCACCTTCGGCTGGGCTGGACTCTTTTATCGTTTTTCCTCCATGAGATTCTGGGTTTGGGTGACGCACGAGGTCGGCACTCCAGAGACACGTCTTTCCCAACGGTCGCGATGAGCCGGACAGGGTTGGTGCTGAATGTGGGAGCTGACGCTGTTTATAAAAACAAACACATAGGGTAAGCGTACCTATTAAGCTCACGTACCCATTTTTGAGCTAAGAAAAAATAATGCATTATCCCGCTTAATGTCGTAACCAATTGATGTGTTTGTCACTACATACCTCCTGTAATTTCAAATTAATCAGATTACTGCACACTGAGATATGGGTCTCCATGTGTTCACACTGTCTGGCGGCAATTTTAAAAGCTCTCTGAAAACACAGTTAGCTGACTGGCTGTATAAAATTGTGTGCGACACGAATATATAATTTCACAGGCATTACTGGCTTGTACTTTTAAATCCATAATATTATAAATTTACAGTTTACAGCTGGTCTGTGGTTTTACACTGCTGTTATTTTTAAAGACTTCATATTATTTTAAGGTGAGCTTAAAGGGTACACTACTATGAAAATCACACAGCTTCAGTGTGACATCAGTAAGAAAAAGCATAATTTTGTTGATATTGTTAATAACAGTTGTTCATTTAAAAACATGAACTTAATAAATAATAGATTATTTATTTTACAAAAATCTTGTCATTTTATTAAACATTACATTAATTAAAAAACAATTAAATAAATAAAATAAAATGCTGCTCCAGTTAATCTCAGTGTGCTCTTTTTAAGCTCTTCTACATTGAACGTCTATGTAAATACTTTATAAACAGACTTGAAATATTAACTGATGGTTGTCACTTTAAGGTTAATCTTTCTAAATGATTTATAACTTATTTTCACAGCTTTAAGATGACAAAATCTAGACGTAGGGCTCACTATAGTTTATGCCCAAAGATGAAAGAGGCATGTCGTCCATTCAAAGAAGGAGCCATTAGAAACCTGTCAAACATGTACGCATTAAGCACAGCCAGACTTTTTGCATTTATTGATGTAGATCTTAATTTGAATGCTTTTGCCATTTAAAAAAAAATATATGTATTTTTGTGTGAAAGATTAATATTTTATTTTTTGTACTGAAACCAATATCTTGTGCACTAAAAATGTCTCAGTGTAGATTGTGGTGAGCTTAAAGGAACACTCCACTTTTTTGAAAATAGGCTCATTTTCCAACTCCCCTAGAGTTGAACAGTTGAGTTTTACTGTTTTCGAATCCATTCAGCCGATCTCCGGGTCTAGGAAAAACATTGAAACTCTATTGTCATTTTTGAGAGGGATGCTAACGATCTAAACAGATTCAATGATCTATGCTAAGCTATGCTAAAAGTGCTACCGCCAGACCCGGAGATCGGCTGAATGGATTCGAAAACGGTAAAACTCAACTGTTTAACTCTAGGGGAATTGGAAAATGAGCCATATATTCCAAAAAAGTGGAGTGTTCTTTTAATAGGTACGTTTACCCTAGTTCCACTTTAAAGGATTTGTTCAATCTAAACTTAAAATTGTGCTATCAACTCATGTCGTAGGACTGAGCATCAGTGATCATACCAAAAAACTGACAACTACATTAAAAAAAAGAAAAAAAAATTCACGCCACTAGTACGCTGTTTTGTTAAATGAAAATTCTGTCTTAAACAGTTGATGGTAACCATTGACTTAGTCTGGCTGATGTCAGCTGTTTAGTCACCAACACTTTTCAAAACATCTTGTTTTGTGTTCAACTGCAGAAGGAAGCTCATACAGGTTTGAGGGTGAGTAAATGACAGATTTTGGGTTCCAGAGTTGCAGAGTTCTCTGGAAGACTTGATTCTGATTGGTCAATCAGAGCACTGAGCAGTAAAATATCAGTTATTTTTGTATAAACCCAATGACATCAACTAAAAATGAAAACTGTGCCATTATCTCTAATGTTGTTTATTCTATGCAACACAATAAAGAAATTTTGATGAAGGTACTGGTAATTTTTTCTACTTTTATGGTGCTTTTTTGGCATTGAGTCTGCATACACTTTTAAATTGTTTAAGGAGGCTGGAACAAGCTTAAAGATTGCATACACAGTACATTAAAAAAAAATCTAATTTGTTATACGCAATGCATAATTCACACACTTGCTCAACAATGTAATTAAGCTGGCACTGTTCAATTGCTAACTAATGACATGTGCATGCTTTTGTAAATATTCACACGTGACACCATTTATCTTGCCTCTTTGTACAATGCGTACAACTACTGAGCCCACAAGCGCAGTAGGAAGTGAATAAATAAGTGATTTTTTAATAAAATAACAGGTCTGTTTTCAGAGACATGGGATTTGTGGGGCTCTAAAGGGAGATAAAGGTTTCTGGAATGATTGTAATGATGGCATTGCTGTCGCTCTGAATGATGAGTTCATAATTAGTAGCTTTATTGTTATGCATGACGGTCTACCAGAAGTGAAACATTTCCAAGCTAAACGCTAAAAAATAATTCAGCCCTCGACAAGCGCATTTGAAGATAATTACTGTTAAATGTCTAATCTGTCTGCAGGGAGCTTCTCGGAAAGCTGATGCAACCGACGAGTTGAATGCAATTGCGAAGTCACAAAATCAAATGCAGTTTAGTGCTGATGTTTTTGCAGTGATTGTTAAGAAGGGGGCCCAACAGGGAGCTTGAGCAAACTTCTAAGGGAGACCTGGAGATCTTAAAATTCTTTAAAAAAAAGACCAAAGTTGTGCAAACATTTGCATTTTGCAATAATTACAGAAGCATATTCTCAAGAGAAAATATTAACTGAATTTACACAAATGAACCAGCTCATACCCTTCATTCTTTATACTGCGTGTTGTTACCTGGATGATCCATGACTGTTTTTGTTTTGTGACAGTTGTTCATGAGCCCCTTTGAGCACTTTTCTGAACAGTTAAACTACCCACCGCTCTTCATTCTTCAGTTTTCCAGCATCTTCTGCACATTTGACCACTTTTCTGCAGTGACTATTTGTGATTTTGAGATACTTTGGTGTTTTTGTCCATTATTACTGACTTTAAGAAGTTATGTAAGATGTTTGCATGCTTCTTAGAAGACAAAATAGTGACTTTGTCTTATTTTTTAAAGAATTTTTTTTTTTTAGGCTATGACATTTCTTGTCTGTTGCATAACCAAGTCTTCTGATATGTAAGTAGTCATTTTCTGCTTAATGAGCTGTTTCTTTCTGAACTATGTCACATTGTGAATGTTAGTGGAGCAGTGAGGACGTATTTTTTAATAGTTGGAAGTTAGCATCACCCGGGTTTCTTCCTTTGGCTTCTGAATTAAAAAGCTCCCTGACCAACAAAAGTTTATGATCTTTAAATGTTTTGTGCATCATGAAAATCTTCATAAATGGCAACATTTATGAAATTTAAAGCTGATACAATCATCAGAAGTAAACTTATGACTATAAACAAACCACACCATGGTCGCATGAATTCAGCTTCACCATGTATGAATTTACCTGTTCAGCATAATGACATTTGATGTTCCAGACAATCTCTGTAGTCCTTTTGACCTCATTTACACCTGGTATTAAGATTGGTTGATTGGATCACAAGTTGAGGGAGATGCATTTCCATTTACACTTGGTGTTTTAATTTGTCTCTTTTGCTCATTTTTAAACACCTTCCTGTTAATATATGGGCTCTTTCTGATCTTTAGATCTAGAATTGTGCATTAAGCTCACGCAATGTACACATGCATGTAAAAGGAGACAACCCGAAAACAATATGGAGAGCTGCAGCTTTCACTTTTGCTCCTAGTTTAAATCCTGTCTGCTAGCACATTTCATTAACACATCCCATGATGTTTAAGAATTAGATTAGTTGTCAGACAGGAGGCGGTCTTTGGTGACTGTTTAAATGCATTTGACCGGATGAGCGTCTATACATTGCAAGCAGTGTGGTCAAATGTGTTTTCAACTGCCTCTGGAAGAGGTTGAAATGGACAAGCTTAAATGTTTCAGACCCTGTATTTAGTCTTGTCAGCTTGAGATTGGAACAACAAAAACACTTCTTATACCAGGTGTAAACAAGACCTTTAAGCCACTTGTTAGCAATTGCCTTTTTCAAAACAAGAAAACAAGGGAGTTTTACTGTTTTTTTTTGTTTTTTTTTTTGTTGTTGTAGAATAAAATATCTTGAGCTTGTATCACCTTATTTCAGAAATTTAAGCAAAAACCCATTCAAAAACATGCTGACTTGACAATGGAACTGGAAGTGCTAAAATGCTAACTTGTTTATGGGTTTACATTTAGTCATTTAGGAGATGCTTTTATCCAAAGTGATGAAAATGAGGACAACAGAAGCAATAAAAACCAACAAAAGGGCAACAACATGTCAGGGCTGTGACAAGTCTCAGTTAGTCTAACGCAATACACAGCAAGGATTTAAAAAAAAAAAAAAAGAATAGAGAATGTTAGTTTTAGAGCATCATTTTTTAAAAAGAATAAAAAGAAAACAGTTCAAAAGAATAATAATAATAATAATAATAATAATAATAAAAAACAATAGGGAATTGTGTTGTAGTATTAATTACTAATTAATTTGTAATTTTTTAATTTTATATATATATATATATATATATATATATAATAGCTAGAATAAAAAAAGAAGTGTTAGTGTTGGAAGTTGATTTTATTGTAATAAACAAAAAGAAAACAAGTTAAACAGAAATAGAATATAGAGTTCTAGTGTAGATGGCCTACAAAAAACAACAACAACAACAACAAAAAACCAACTAAATAAATAAATAAATAAATTCCTAATTATTAATTAATTATAGGTAATTATTTAGATTAGGGAACACATTCACCATTAACTAAAAGATTTCCCTCCAAAAAATAAATAAATAAAAATGTAAAAAATCCTAATTACTACTTATTAATATTTAGTAAGGAGGTTTTTATAGTTATGTTTAGGTATGGTGTAGGGTTAAGGGACTTAGCATTAGCATGTGCTAACATTAATACTAATAAACAGTCATAATCCTAGTAATATGCATGCTAATAAGCAAGTAGCTAATAGAAAACTGTGTTCCCTAATAACAATGTTTACCATCATTCGTGCAGACTCTGAGTTCTGTATCTTGATGTTCATGTTTAAAGATACTGCATTTAAGGCCTGAGCTTTTCAAGGACATGTACTCCAGTGGCTAGGGAGGACATTGTGTGATGGTATTCTACTGAGCAGAGCTAAACACATATGGGTTGAAAGTGATGATGTCTGCAGAGCTGCTGGAGCCTTCTGGGGCCTGTAGCTACATGCTGACAGGCCTCGTCAGGAGTGTTTAGTCAAAGGTTGCACCATGTTTTTTACGGGTGACATTAGAAAAGACGACATTTTAATCTCTGCAATTGCCAAAGGGCCCTACGATCCACCACCCCCAGAACATGCTGAGAGAGTCAGGACTTTTTTTAAGCCTTGTTTGGGAGGGGCGTGCGTGTCTTTGTGGTAAAGAATATGTGTGACTACTCTGTGTGTGACATACAGCCTTTATGGGAGGCTTAGTGTATGATTTTAAGTGGGAGTTTTGACATGCGTCTCTCACTGTGAATAATAAGAGCTCTTTCGTACTTGACGACACACTGCCGATTCACTCTGGGCCGCCCACTCGGTTGGCCTCCAGGGTACAAGTGGCATGGCAGTGGCACACATGTGGATGTGCTGGCACCCGAGTCAGCCTACAGCTATAGCTGCGAATGAGGGCTGCTGTTAGCCATGTATAATGTCACTGCAATATGTGTTCGCGTTTATAACATAGAATAGGCTAAGTCATGGACGACAGCTCTCCCCACAGGCGCTGAGTAACTGGAGGATTTGTCACAGATGTATCCCAAAAAAAAAAAATTCTGACTGTCACTCCAGAGAACTAAACAAGCACTTTGCAGCTGGAGGGAAATGGGCCAGTGAGGAGGAATATTCAATGAGTCACAGTCTCTTGGAAAATTATATGTTATGAGTCTAGCATTTAATATTGTTCATATTCTTTTATCAAATGTGCCCATGTGGCAATAAGACCAGAGAAACATCTGAGACAATATATGTATATCTGTGATGAAATATTGCACTCTTGTGCTTTTTCCTGTTTCAATTTTTATTTAATAAAATTTCAATAAATTTCTGTTTTATTAAATTTGAATTTAATAAAAAATCTATAAACTATTTTTTTTTTTTTTATTATCAGGATATTGATCAAAAGTGACAGTAAATATATTTATAATATATTAAATATGTCTATTTTATTTGTCACAGCTTTGCCATCACAGGAATATATTACATTTTAATAATACTGTGATAATATTACTATTTTTGAATTTTTATTAAAGGGGTCCTGTAATGAGAAATCACATTTGCCGATATTTTGTTTCACGCCTGGTTTTGGGGTTTGTTTCATGTTTTCATGTCTTTTATTTTGATATTTAGTCATGCTTCCCGTCTTGTCATGTGATTCCCTTGATCCTCATGTATTCCTGCCTTGTTTATGTGTCATGTTGTGATTGATTGTTGTAGTCATGTGTCTTGTTTCTCAGTGGTTGGTTTATGTCATGTAACCCTTATTGTTTGCTATAAGTAGCCCTCATGTTGCCGTTGCCCCTGGTCGTGTATTGAAAGTATGTAACCTCTGTTTGGTGAGTTGTTTCATTTCTGTAGTCTAGTCTAGTCTAGTCTAGTCTAGTCAAGTCAAGTCAAGTCTTTGTTTTTTATTTGTTTATGTTGGATATAATACACTGGGTTACACTTTATTTTGATAGTCTACTGAAGACATTCTACTAACTATAAGTAACTTTGCAACTACATGTCAACTAATTCTCTTTACTTTGCAACTACATGTCTACTACTTCTCAGAGTAGACTGTTAGGTTAGGTTTAGGGTTAGTTGAATATGTTTACACATATTTGCAAAGATTTGTATAGTCAGTATGTTGCATGCTATGAAACCATCAAACAAAAGTGTTAGAAGATATTAAGCAGACAGCCTACTAATAGTCTAATGACTGCTAGTTGACATGTAGTTGCAAAGTTATTTATTGTTAGAAGAATGTCTAAAGTGGACTATCAAAGTGCTACCATAAACTGCACTTGGGTTCATCTTCAACTCGCCTTCAGTGAACTTCATTACATTTTGGCATATAAGATGTCTTTGTGCCATTAAAACATCCTGCAAATTTCATAGCTTAAAACCTCTTTCTCATTTTAAACAAAGCATTTATTTAATCAAGCTCCAAAAACAGCTCGTTTGGATCTGAGGTGCAAGGTGATGTTACCTGGGCGCAGTCAACTGTATAAACACTGCCTCCAGAGCAAAGCATCGACGAATAGTAATTTTCTCACCATAAGCCCCGCCCACTGGCATTCAGTAGCTTAATGTCTGACACTTACAAGATTCAAGATTACGCTTGAATGCGAGTGTCGCATCACGTCAAAAGCAAATAGTAATTACAATCACTGCTGCTATCTTGTCTACACTGTATACAGTATACAGATGCGCATTCGTTTTTCTGACACAGTCCACGCACTTGAGTCTGTCGTCAATAGGACAAATGGAGTGAAAGAACATTTGTTTTGATGCATTTGGTTTAAACAGCTCATTCGCGTTTTTGTACAGATACCATGCAGCATATAAGGAACTAGTGAATTGTTTATTTTTAATGACATCCCAGATCGTGTCAGATGATTGTTCGGACTTCGGGAACATGTTGTTTTATAATCGAGGCACCGTGTCATTCACAAAGAAATATTTGTTGAAAGATGAAACGGTACTAGATCTAACTGCAGCTGCATCACAAACATTAAGTAAATGATTTCATAATGCTTTATCTGAAAATGGCCGCTTTTTATGATGTTGTCAAAACACATGCATTAGCGAGGGGGCATTGATACTGTTTCCTATGCTTTTTTTTTGGGTGTTTTTGCATTTTCTAGACAGGACAGTGAAGATATGACAGGAAGTGAATGGGAGAGAGAGAGGGGAGCAGGATTGGGAAAGGTCCACGAGGCAGGATTTGAACTCAGGACACCCTAAGTGCAACTGTGCCATATGTCAGTGCTCTGCCCACAAGGCTATCAGCGCCGACAAAACAATGTGCTTTTATAAAATAAAGAAAATAAGCAGGGTGCGCTCTCTGCCGTCTCGGTCTCTGTCACCTAACTTCACAGACACGTAAATAAAACAACCTGAGTCTAAGCAAATACTTGCCTCACAGACATGAGAAATATATGTATAGAAAGCTTATGTATATATATGTATAGAAAGTTTATGTATATGTATAGAAAACAAATACTCTGCGATAAAGTAATCTGTATGAAACCAACGCGACGTCCAGTCTTTCCTGTCTGACTTCATTATCTCTAATGTAATCACGCTACTTTTGCTTTTGATATTACAATCGACCACTTGAGACACATGACATGTAAACACCCACATCACCTCTGTAAACAAATGTGAAAATTAAACTTCAAAAAGCTATTCATTTTTAAAAAAAGACACGCTGAGATCAGCGCCAAAAGCCTTGTGGGTAGTGCGCCAACATACAGCGCTATTGCGCCCCGGCCATCCCATGGTTGAATCCCGGCCCGAGGACCTTTCCCGATCCCCCTCTTTCTTTCTTCACTTCCTGTCAATTCTAAACCATCCTGTCACAGTAAAGGCAAAAATGGCAAAAAATAGATCTTTAAAATATGAAGACACGCTGAGAGGAATAACCCAGGATTTACGTCAGAAAAAGAACACGATGCACGATGTGCGGCTTGTTTCAGAAGATCATTTACAGTTAAAAATAATCATTTTTCCCACATATTTATTTATTTATTATGCAAAAAACTGTATTAACATTATAAGTAAACCTCAAGGAGCATATTTAAATAATTAAAAAAAAAATCCATGTCATGACCCTTTAAATCTGAATTAAAAAAAAAATGTACAAGTATAATTTTTTTTTTTTTTATATGATTTTAAATTATCAGGACAAATATTGTTAAAAAGAGACAGTAAATATGTGTAACATATAAATGATTTCTGTTTCAAATAAATATTGATAATATTTAAACACTGACAATAATATTAAGAACCATTAATGCTGGGAAGGACTAATAATAATAGATAGTAATTGAACACCAAATCAGCATATTAAAAAGATTTCTGCAGGATCAGGTGACACTAAATAATAAATAATAATATTGTAATAATATTTCACTGTATTACTGTTTGTGCAGTATTTTTAATTTAATAAATGCAACATTTGTGAGCATAAGAGACTTATTTTTATATATTATACAGTATAAATGTGTTCTCCTACATTAAGTCATTAGGCTTCAACTATGAATCGAACATGAATGCTGTTAAAAAAAAAGTCATTTGTTTTGGCCGTCTTGTCTTTAAATGATCAGAGCTCTGTGGACAAACAAAAGCGCATAATGAGGACAGTAAATGAAAATGACCCCCAGGAAAGCGATGAAAAGACAACCACATGCATCTTAGAATGTGTGGGACAATCAAAGCTGACAGGGAGAAAATGAGGATGTCTCCAGTAAACACACAATCCCAGTGTGCGTCCCTCCTTTGTCTTGCCATCCACAGATTGAGAGCTGGCGTTTTCATAAATGCCTCAAACTTTTTTCTTTTTGTTTGGATTACATCGAGACTGACAAACAAGTTAAATCCGATTCAAAATGACTTTTTTCTCCTCAATCCCATTCTTTTTCTCGTATTTCAACTGGCCTGCCTTCTTTTGTCATAATGCTGGGCCATTAGTGACAACTCTGCTTGTGTAGTCTTCAGTTTAGCTGATCCTTGTGGACACCTAACTCAATATCACCAAAGTTTCTTTCTTCCTCAAATGTGCTGCCAGCAGACTTTTTTAGTCCCTGACTTTTTTTTCCAGTTCCGAGAAAGTAGAAATTGATTGCTATTTGGCCTTGTTTTGTCTTTGTTGCCAACCTGTTTCAGGATTATTCATTGTGTGTGACTAAAGGCCGCATGTCAATAGCTGGAATGCTCAACGCTCACAGAGAAAAAGAAAGAAACAAGCTTTACCTGTGGGGTTAAATGTCCTTTTCAACATTGTTCACCCAAACATAATTCTCTTCAATATATCAATTTTTTCCCCTCTGCATCTGCTTTTAACTGCCTTATAGGTGTGTGTGTGTGTGTGCACCGCTTTTAATGATTAGGAAACAAGTAAAAATATGTAAAAATGTCTTTAAGGGTTTGTTAAATAAAAATTTTGCCATCATTTGACCTGTTTAAATTACAACATGTCTGAAAAGGAGCAGGATGAAGCTTATTTTCCCCACCCCTTATAAAATTCTATAATGTTCAGTATATCTTTTATAGATTTATGCATCTGTATCATTGTATATTATATATTCCTTACAAGACAGCAAATCTACAGTAAATTAAACACCAACCAAATTTTTTTTTGTATCATAAACAACCCGTCACCCTAAAATCACCCATCCTAATGCAATCAACATTATAACCCACATTCACAATCACATCTATTCATCTACATATCCTTTCAATAAAGTGTTTTTATATAACTTTTTAAACGTGTACAATGATTTAACACCGATTTAACAACTGCACTCCACAAACAGTGATGCACATACTTTTGTTGAGTTGTTCTTATAGTGAGCTTTTTAAAGTAGAATTCTTTTTTCCAAGTTATATCCACCCTGCCTATCCATGAACATTTTTTTAGCAAAAGTGTATCAAGATTGTACTTAAGTGTACAAGTAGCTGTGTAACAGACTCTGTCTATTACATATGTGTAACAGTAGCTGCCTATTACATCTACATAATTACAAACTGTAACTACACGCTGTTCCATAACTTCTTTACATGTTAAGTACATTTTGTTTCATGTAAGTACAATGGCTACTACTAAGTTCTTAATTAGGTAATTACTCTGTATTATGGACACCTTAAAATAAAGTGTTACTGTAGATTTATATTCATCAGATTCTACAAAGTGTTGCCTGTTTCTTAGGTAACTACTCACCCAGTCCAATCCAACCCCTCTACGACATAGTTTGTGTATTAAAATATCACAAATTATGGTGTCGAACGCTTTAAGTCGAAGAGAGTTCCCACTACATGTTTCTTCTTATCTACACCATTTGTAATTTCCTCAATTAGTTCCATTAAAGCTACTAAAGTGATTCAGTCGAGAGCTAAGTGTTTTTATCATATTTAAAATATCATTGCCCACTTTTTAAAATTCTAGATAAAAAAAACTAATCTATCTACTGCATGGTATTTCCCACTGGATACTCTCTTTATGCTGAAATAGTAAGATGATAAAAACAGTTCTAAAGCAGTTACCCAGTATTTTGAGCTCTGCGCTGGAGTAGATGGCTCCATACTTGTTCTCTGCAATGCACTGGTACATTCCCGAATCAGCCTGCTGCAGTCTGTGAATGATAAGCTCCCCATTCACCATTTCCACTCTGCTCTGTGGGGAGACGACAACCGCTTTAGAGCCACGTGTTCACCGGTCAGGCTGCTCCTCAAAGCATGTTTAATGTCAATTAAACATCTGTCAGAGTGACACCAGCATGAGACCTTTCTAAGTCACAAATGATATGTCATTGTACAACCATATAGTGATATGTAATACATTAAACAACAGTTAGTTTTGCTTCTCGAATGTGATTGGTCAAGCATGTTTCTAGTAAGAATGCTGACTGTGTGATTTTCGAGGACCGTTTTAAAAAAAATGTTGGAGTGCCTATGTATGCAATGCAGAAGTGTATGTAAATAGGTTCAGTGGTACCACAAGCTTACATTGTGTTGGCCGAGCATTTGTGAGTTGCTTGCTTACTTGCGTAAGGTATGTTTCTGGCCTTAAGCAAAAGTCTGCATTTAAGAAATATTAAACAGATTTCTTTTTCTTATAAGTGAGCTGTGTGTGTGTGTGTGTACCTGTGAGTTGAGAGGCTCTCCATTGCGCAGCCAGCGATATGTGGGCCTGGGCTTTCCTGTGGCTCGACACTCCCAATGGAGCTGCTCTCCACTGTCCAGTTGAGTGTCATTTATCATGCTGATCCACTGCGGCAGAGCTGTGCCAGGAACACAGAGGAGACAAGGAACATATGCAAGATCAGGACTTAACTATAAGGACTTTTTCCCTTTAGATTTGTACTTGCCATGCTGAAATAAAAAAAAAACCCCAAAAAACCCTCAACATAAAATAATAAAAAAGTACCAATGAATTATAAACATTATAAATAAATAAATTAAATAATAATTAATTATAAAATTATAAATAAATAAAATAAAAAAGCTAATTTCTCATATTCACAAATAATTACAGCAAAAAAAAAAAAAAAAGCGAGTGAAACACTGAATTGAGCATAACATTTACAACGGCTGAGAAATAGAAAAGAGTATTTTCTTGTAGTTGCCTAGCTAGGCTGGCAGCAGTGTTCATTTTGTTGATGAATGATTTGTTTCAGTGCAGTTTATCATCAACATTTTTTTTGCCACCAATAAAAACAAGACGAAACAAACAAGAAGTTCTGAATGCCAAAAACTATGATGAAAACCTATTCACCCATCATCAAAAAATGAAAACAAGATGAAAATGTTAGAGAGGGGTGATTTGGGAAGAGATCCAATCAGAAATAATCTTTTGTACCCGTACAAGTACTAAACTGAGTTCTCTTTTGTGACTTCATGATTGAATGAACAAATACAAAATTATGTCAAAATGTCAGTTCATTTATATAAACACAGCAAATTATGTCTTAAATTAATGCAAACTGGTAGGAGAAAATTGGATGTGGATCTGTGCATTAGGATTTAAAGTGACAACAGCAGTCTGTGATAATAATCTTAAACAACAAAAGAAAAAGAAAGAAGAAGAAAAAAAATGTTAAAGAAATGAATATCCTAAAACATTTAACACTACTAAATCAAATGTAATTCTGATTATTAGGTTATTCTTACGTTGTTGTCTTTGTGGTTGATTTGATTTGTTTTGTCTTGTATTATGTTAACCTGTATCTGTGTATTGTTTGTGTGTGTGTGTGTGTGTGTGTGTGTGTGTAAAAAAAAAAAATAAAAAAAGAGAAAATAATTCACTTTCACATTCACTTTAAAAGTGATTAATCTATATTTAATTTATAAAGAATGATAAAGATAAAGAATGCATAAATAATATGTCTTTTATTTAAAAGATAGCCATGTTCTTCTTTCCTTATAAGAAATGTCTTTGTTTAATTTTAAGATAAAGACATATTATGTCACAACAATTAAAGCTGTGTCTGTACTGCACTTAATATAACTGGAAATGTTAAAGAATTGCTTAATGCATTATAACTGAACTAAACCTATTAGATTTTAGTCAAGCAAATCTACTGCAGATGTAGCTTAAAATTTAATGATATTTGATCATTAAGATTTTGCCCTTAGTCCTTCTCATTAAAAATGAACTGTGGTCTAGTGGGTAACTTTTTTTTTCTGATTTTCTCTAGTAATTTCTACATTTGAAACACTTTGTGAAAAACTTCAAGTGTTAGAAACTCCCATTGCTCCATCCAACTGTTGCTCCAACTGTTTCTAGACTATAAAACTTTGTTAACAGGAAGTACAGCTGCAGTTTGTAGGTAGCCTGTGTCGCATTGTCCTTTTGCAGAATGAATATGTATGAGAGAAACAGTGGGGAGTGTTTTCATTAAGAATGATGAGCAGCAAAGTTCTGAAAGCAGTGGACCTTCAGTACCCAGCATGCACAGGAAAGTCTTTGAATTTCATCTGAGCAACAGTCAAATGTTTAGAGATACTCACTCATTGCTTAATATTAGTATTTTCTGTATTTTCGAATAATCAAGACTAACAAAACATTAATGGAAGAATACGAGTTATGTAGTGAACAAATACTTAAGTTTTAATAATCATTCTTAGTGTGACATTTTATACAATTTTTTTATACAACAAACATGAATACTGTCTGTAACTTAAAGGAGAAGTCCACTTCTAGAACAACAATTTACAGATAATGTACTCACCTCCTTGCCATCCTAGATGTTAATGTCTTTCTTTCTTCAGTCGTAAAGACATTGTTTTTTGAGGAAAACATTTCAGGATTTTTCTCCATATAATGGACTGATATGGTGCCCCGAGTTTGAACTTCCAAAATGCAGTTTAAATACGGCTTCAAACGATCCCAAATGCGGGTGTAAACGATCCCAGCCGAGGAAGAAGGGTCTTATCTAGCGAAACGGTTATTTTCATTAAAAAAAATACTATTTAAATACTTTTTAATCTCAAACGCTCATGTTGTTTTGCTCTGCCTGGACCTGTGTATTCTGGTTTAAGACAGTTGGGGTATATCAAAAAACTCCAATTGTATTTTCTCTCTCAACCTCAAAAATTATTTCAAAATCATCCTACATCGCTGCAGAAGTACCAACCCAGTCTTTGCAAAGTGAACATGCAAAGAAGATCAAACACCCTTAACAAAAAAGGCAAAACAGCGATATAGGATGATTTTGAAGTTAAGGGAGAAAATACGATCAGTGTTTTTTTGACATACCCTAACTGTCTTGAGCTAGAATACACAGAGTTCAGGGAGAGCAAGACAAGATAAGCATTTGACATTAAAAAGTATATAAATTGTATTGTTTTTATGAAAATAACCGATCGTTTCGCTAGATAAGACCCTACTTTCTCGGCTGGGATCGTTTACAACCACATTTGGGATCGTTTGAAGCCGCATTTAAACTACATTTTGGAAGTTCAAACTTGGGGCACCATATCAGTCCATTATATGGAGTAAAATCCTGAAATGTTTTCCCAAAAAACTTCTTATTATTACTACTACTACATTTAGGCTACATATGCCTTTAGAAGAAACTTTTATCCAATACAACAAAAGAGGAAGAAATTAGTCAAAAGCCAGTCATAACACAATGAAAACCAGGTTTATTATATAATAATAATAATAATAATAATAATAATAATAAGCGTGCACACGGATTATGAATTTGTGGGTACGGATTCAAAAACTGAAGGTATGGTTTACAAAATCTGAGCGCACGGATTGGAAATGTGTGGGTATGGTTAATTAATCCGTGGGCACAATTTGTTAAACCGAGGGAACAGTTTAAGAATTTGTGAGTACGGTTTATAAACTGAGAGGAAGAATTGCAAAATGGTCACGATGGGTTGAAATTGTGTTTTCTCGTACAGGTGACTTCCCAGGCTCTGTACCGACTAACATTTGTTCTTTTTTTTAATTTTTTATTTATTTATTTTTTTTTTAATTTATTTTTTTTGAAGAGTGTTGAACTTTCTTCTTCTTTGTTCTATACAGACGTGAATTTACTTTTACTTTAGCCTGAGGCTTTTGGTATGAAAAGGCTTTTATTTTGCCAAAAATAGAACTTTGTATATTAACAAACAAACAAGCAAGCCCAGCCCAGATTTAAAAAGTAATGCAAAAGTAATGCAATGCATTACTTTTCTTAAAAAGTAACGTAATTAGTTACTTTTTTAGGGAGTAACGCACAATTGCCTTGCATTACTTTTAAACGTAACTTTTCCCAACACTGATAAATAGATGCTTGGGTGATTTATTTATTTATTTTTTTCCTCTCTGCACTGGAACCTACTAATTATTCAGAACACCCTATAGCAGCCACATAGCAATATGTTAAAAGCCTGTGACACTCTGTTTCAAGATGCACTTTACTGGTCACCATTTGCTTAGCAGTAAAGATAATGGGAGGAGTCATGTAATATCATATTCTTTTTAGCACAAATCAGTTAGCCAACACATGGCAGCAGGTCATCTCTCTATTCAAATATCACTTCCCGTGAGGTATCTAGCCACTTTGTATAATTAACAAAGCATCTTGTGTCAGTTTCACAAGGTTGAGAGAAAAGGAGAGAGGAAAGGTGTGAGTAACCTCCGGCAATGGCATGGGCTCCTTGAGTTACAGCTCTTGGACATGGTAATAAAACTTACTGCCTCCCTCCATTCACACCACCATTTCTCACTCCAGACCTACAACCTGGACAATAACGGCAAGCCACAGCCTTGAGGAGGATGCACATCCTGCCCGTCGGCAGCCCCCGACTCGTTGCTCACTCAGGACACGCATGCCGATCTGCGGCTGCTGCATGTGACATATAATTCACACGAGCTGCGGCAGACAGCTAACCTACTCTGAGAGAGAAGCTTGCTCAAGGCAAGCCTTCAATCACATCTGTCAAGACAAAAGGGGCTTGCAGACTGAATTGGGTGTGTGCTAATTGTAAGAGCAGACATGTGTGCAATACAATATGCAGGTAAAGACCGTAGCTGTGTGACTTCCTCCAGAGCATTTTCAAGTTTGACAGTGGATTAAAATTTGACAAAAGTAATAAGTAATATGTTTTTGATAGCAAACATCTCTTAGATTTGATCTCATAAATGATCAGGATGGACTGGGAAAGGACTTCTCCTTTGGAGTATTTCTTTATTGTACAATACACATTTCTTAATATTATGCCTAAAATGTGTTTAATATCCCTGTGAATAAGGATTTTATGATCTCTGTATAATATCATTTTTTAAATGCAAGTTGCAATAGTTCCACTTTAGCACAATCAAATTTACTTCAGTATATCTTAAGCTGTACTTTAGCACTACATCCACACAATTGAAGTACATTAAGCACAAACTTTGTTGATCCAGTTTAGCAGACTTTAAGTATACCAGTTTAGTATACAATTGCAGTTTAGTATTACAATTTCGTTTTTCTTTTGTTTATTATTATTATTAAACACTTAAATATGTAAATGTTTTTTTTTTTCCCACTACGACCTGACTAAGGTTCACACTTGACCCACAATATTCACGTGTGAGCATTTCATGCCTTTGTTACCAGGAAGTGGAGGTTAAAAGTCAAATTTACTCTCTTCTAAATATCAAACGTGTTTGATATCCCCCGACTGGATGAA